>ML318767.1:0-23417 GCA_005239505.1 Nicotiana paniculata
GGTGTGATGTCTGTTAAGGAAAAAGTGTCTGTTCAGGAAGGAAAACAACGTTCAGCAAAGGCAATATTTTTTGAATTTCAGTTAATTCCGTTAATGAACTGACTGACATTTAATTAATTATTAAATAATTAATTAAATAAACTTTGTCCAAAAAATAATCTTATAGATCATTTGACAAATCCGAATCCGAAGCCGAGCCGAGCGATGATGACGGCGCGAGGATACATCCTCTTCAACTCCTTTTAAGAGCTCTAAGAAGTGATCCTATATTTATACACACAAGTGTAGTTGTCTTTCACCAATGTGGTACAAAGTTCATGACAAAAGCTCACTTNTAAGGTCTGCATACACTGTATCCTCTCCCGACCTTATTAGTGAAATTTTATTGGATTGTTATTGTTGTTGAGGGGCTAAAAGTGATTTTGTCCTCATAAGTAAATATAAGTTCCTGATTTTTGTGATACTCTCACCTCTTCATTTTTTCGTATGTTACCGCATTCACTAGACAAAAATTACTCCAACTATTCCAATTTAAATGGCCTAACTTGGTTGTGTGAGTGAAAATAATTCTTAGAGTAGTATCTGACCTCGAAAGGCAGAAGTGTGAAAACGATAATACGTACTGACTAAACTAGTATACAAATCCCATCAAATAATTAAGCCTTCATTTGTCCGAAAATACTGAATACATTGACTAATTTTGATAGCCAAATTCCTAATTTGACTGAAACTTAGAACCTTTAATCTGAGATGTAGATAGCACTTTTAAATTTCTTTCCATCTGTGGGGGGAACCATGAGGTATTCAAATTTGATCGAAGATAAAAATACTAGGCAATTTCTTTTAATCCGTTTAAATTTAGGGAATAGAGTTATTCAGTACTTGTGCTGGTAGAAGCAATAATAATAAACTCAGTATAATCCCGCAAGTTGAGTTAGGGGAGGATAGTGTATACGCGAACCTTACCCCTACCTAGTAAAAATAGAAATACTATTTTCGATAGACTCTCGGCTCAAGAGACAAAGAAAAAGAAACGACAAACAATAGCAACAAAGTAATAAAATAACAAAAGCGAACGACACAATAGGCAGTAATAAAGATCTTAGAATAAAAAAATACAAGAATAATATTGATACTACTGGTAAGACTAGGAGAAACTCTCAACTGGGTAGAAAGTAATAAGTATTAGATGGAATTAGTTGAGGTGTACGCAAGCTGATCCGAACACCACAATTAATAAAAAAAAAGGAAAAATACATAAGTTGCTCTCTATATTTGTCCCGAAAAATAAGTTTCCCGCTCAACCTTTACGAGTGTTGTTTTTCTTCCTTGTACTTGTCCAAA
This sequence comes from Nicotiana paniculata, assembly GCA_005239505.1. Classification (NCBI taxonomy): domain Eukaryota; kingdom Viridiplantae; phylum Streptophyta; class Magnoliopsida; order Solanales; family Solanaceae; genus Nicotiana; species Nicotiana paniculata. The sequence continues at coordinate 1,345 of ML318767.1, forward strand.
CTGAATTTATTTCCTCCTTAATAGATGATATGACAGAGGAATTATTTTCACATTACAAAAGGCGCGTGACAGATAGAAAAATGGGCAAAAATTAATTAAATAATACAGATGTCTTGTTCTCATTGGCAGTAATATTAATTACATTAATTAGTTGTAATTAAAGGAAATAGTAATCTTTTTTTATTTTCTTATTCTTTTATCTTTTTTCTTCTCTTCCTCTTTCTTCTTTTCTTATTCAGCCATCTTTCCTCCAATTTTGCCCATCTGCTTGCGTTGAGTTATCAGATGGTAACAACAAGTAATCATTTATGAACAAAAATAATATCCTATTTACTTATAGACTAACAAAATAAAAATTTATTTTGAGATAGAAAATTAAAGAATAAAACTTGCAAGTCTTATTTTTCAATTCATCTCTTTATAATCACAATCTATACCACACACACTATCATCATTCACGTCAAGATTACACCTCACGACCAAAATCGCTTTTCATTCTCCAATTTTGCTGGAGTAATGTTTCTTTATTTTATTAACCCAAAAAATATTTATTTAGCTTAATAATTGACGAGACTCAGATAAAATTACACGTGAAATAATTCAACAAGAACAAAAGAATAAGTGGGTTCTTTGAGTTTCCGATGTTCAAGCGCTCAGCAATGTTCTCTCAGAGAATATTATTTTGGATTTCCTTGGAAAATTATTACGGTGGGGTGAAATTAAATGAAATGGAATAAACATGTTATGGTAAGTATTTGGGTTAATTAGGTAAAATATTATTTTAATAATTATATTACAGACTAATAATCATTTAAGAATAAAATTTATGATGTGGCATCATCGGGCTTAGGAAGGAGGAAATAAATTCAGTTTGGACAAGTACAAGGAGGAAAATCGATACTCGTAAAGGTTGAATGGAAAACTCACTTTTCGGAACAAATATAGAGAGCAACTTATGTATTTTCCCTTAAAAAGAAATAGCAACTTCAAATCAAATTTATTTTTGTTCTCTTGATTAAGGCATATTCTTCCAAATGTATGGGGAGGCAAGAAGGGAGAACCTATCAAAAAGAAATAATAATAATAATAATAATAATAAAGCAAGAGGAGGAAAGGACAAAGCTTCTTAATAATGCAATGTGAGACTTCCCGGCGTAAATCTAGATTTAATCGGGTCTCAATGTGAGTACCGGACACCGGACGAGAAACCTAAAAAAAAAAAAAGGCTTCTTAATAATGCAATACATCTACTCAATAGTAACTTGTCTAAGAATTGTAGTTTGTCTGCTTGATTTTACTGAAACTACTAAGCCAAGGAGCTTAAAATATGCTCTCTAAATGGCTCTTTCACTCCCAAATTTTTTTCTTTTTGGACTAATCATGAAAATAAACACATCAAACTTTGCTTAAATGACAAGTAGAATGCATGATATGATAGAGAAAAGTGAAAGCAAAAAGGATGAATCAGCAAAGTATAATAATGGAAGGACTCTTTGTATTTCTTAAGGGACAAAAGTTTTGAAGATTTTATGGCCTTGGTTGTTCAACTGTCCTAAATCAGTTCAGTTGGTTTTTTTTAGCTGGAAGATGTGACACCAACCTTTTTTTTCTATAATTATGAAAAATTTCCCATGTGGGTACTTAAAATCTGAGAGAAAATTGCTCCATTTTGGGGACCTCACCCCCCCCCCCCAAACACACACACAAAAAAAAAAAAACTAAGAAAATATCTATATATAGAGTGCTCAGAGTTTTTGTATGCTATAATAATTACTCCTCAATCTCGAGCAACTTGTGGTCCATACATGAGTCCTCACTATTTATTTCACTCCATATAAGTTTGTCATAATTCAATATTACACTTCTCGCATTAGTAGTTCGTTATATTTTCTATTGACGTATAAATATCTAATAAGTAGATTTAGTATTAACCATGAATCCACGCTGACAGAGGTCTCAAAGTGGGAGCCAACAAACTCCCCGAAAGGGCTAACCTGCCGTCTTTTCTTGCTGGGATCAGAGGCGGACCCAGGATTCGAGCATGACAAGGGCACCATTGTATATGCTAATCACCAGCGATAAAATTCGGCGTGCAACTCTTTGAAACTTAATGATTATAATAACTTATCATCCAAGTATTAACAAAAAGAAGTTCTAAAGAAAAAGAAAGCACTAAACGGGGGGGAGAGAGAGGGAGTTCTTCGCAAAAGGGCATTCAAACTTAAAATTATCAAAGACTTACTAAAGAAATTAAGATTAAGAGTACGATAATACTAAAAGAATTGAAGAAGAGTCTCAAACTCTTAGTTTCCATTGCCAATTTAGAGTGATTGTTAAAGAAAATTGTGGCAGAAGATTTATATTTTTCTATTTGTGGAGCGATAAGTTGCAATTTGAGGCTTTCAATTCTAAGGAAGGAACTTGCAAAAAAGAATAAAATTAATTAAGTTGACTATTTTGTATTAGTAACTAAACTATAGTTGAAAATTTAAAAAAAGAAGAAGATAAAAGTAAAAAATAAAGTAATTTGCTATTAAATAAAAATTACATTGTATTCAAAGAACTAAAATAAAAAAGAGGAGAAAAGACTGAGGAAAGCTTCGGGTGGGTTTCGAAAGGAGAGAATTTAAGTGCCCAAAGCAATCACTTCTTCCATCCGTCCTTTGTGTTTGGGGGCACCATTAAAATATTTAAGGGGTCTCATATATAAATACATATACATATGTATATATAAATTTTTGCCGAGGCTAACGGGGTCACATGATCCCTCAACCATCAACGTGGATCCGCCCCTGGCTGGGACGATCATATATCCATATTTTGATAGCATTCGATTTCATATAGTCCTGGATAAAATCAAATGACTCCTAAACTTAAAAATTAGTAAAACTACTGCTTGCACGTATCGTATTATCCAAAAATCCTGATATACTGTACTTATATGTGTATATTCTCGTAATTGGGGTGAGTTTGTCATGACATAAAAGTAATATAGTTCGGTATGCCCTTATTTCCTGTATTAGTTATGTTCTTTATATTTCGTCTATTCAATTAATTGGTATATCCTATATAGAACTTTTACTTTTATAATGGTTAGAGCTTTGGTATGCACTGAAAATTTCCCTAAGGCCAAAATGTTGGAGTAATAATTTGTGTGAGTGATGGAATACCATAGGACTTATATTTTGGACCATACAATGTTTCTGATACCAGCAGCTTTGCCTAAGATCACGAGTACTGAGTTGCCAATTTGGGAATTTTTATGTCTTGTGGGCTGATTTGTTTGTTCGTTTTGTCGCTAAGTTTGGTTTTGTGTTAATAGTACTGTCATGTTTGAAAGCAAAGGACATCATAATGTCAATGGAACAAATAAAGCCATGTTAGAGTAACTAACTTTTGTCCTAGTTTGCCTTAGCATTTCCCTTTTTTCACTAGGCCATGTCTCTGTGAAATTTATTCTTATTTGCATATATCCCTAATAATGTACGAGTCCAAATCGGATTGAGGATTAAGTTGTGCAGAGTTGGACGAGGAGAGTGGCTTGGAAATCGTTAAGAGTGGTATGGTCGTGGTCGATCAGTAATTTCATGAGTCGAACAACTCGACAACCGGTCGTGGTTGAGGTCGAGGTCGAGGTCAAGCAGTAAAGTTAGAAATAACGGCTAGTGTTCTTTGGGAATAACACTGTTTGTACTCTAGTGTTCTTTGGGAATATCCCATATAAATAGAAAGAAAGAGGAGGAAAAAAGAGGCAAGATTCCATATGATAAGAACACTTGTAAAAGGATAGGCTCTCAGAGAAAATACAAAGAACTACTTTTTACCCAGATTCATCCTTTTTGTGAACTATTCTATTGTCATTTCCATTATATCCTAGAAAGTGCATGATATACTATCTTACACGTGTCACTCATCATTGTGAGAGGAAGGAATCCTTCATCCTCTTCAATATTGGGTGAATCTTCCCCTCTATTTACATTTATTGTCATTTAATGTTATTTATTACTTGTTCTCTTTACACCATATAACTTCTGGTCACATTTACTGCCTATATCTCATTCTGAGTGCACTGTTGTTCACGTTATTCGTTATAAATCTAGAATTATTAGCTCTAACTAGTATTATCCCATCTTGATAAATCATTATCTAGTTTAACCAAGGATTAACTCATTTTTTGGTCAAACAAATAATATTTCAATTAGAAGTTTTCAAACTAGGTGGACATTGTTAATAAAAACCATTTTCAAAAGCCCAAGAATTCTCTTCACATAGTTGTTCCTCTTCCTCGGGGTAAATCATACTACTTCATATTGAATTCTTGACATATTTCTTCTGGCGATTTGGAGAAGGGCAAATGTCTTCTTTTTTTTTTTCATTTTAGATGAAAATAAGAAGGGAAAATTCTAAAGTCTCCTTCTAATTTACTTTACTCTTCTAAATTCTATATATTATTTGTGTTGAAGGAAATCAGCAAATTGAAGCTTAGGTGTTCATGTTAATTTGACATAGTTAATCAAAAAGATAAAGATAGTATTGACAATATAGCATTAATCAAAAAAATGACAGTGTTGAGATGTTAATATTGGACAAAATACAATTTAAAGGACGTGTCTTTTAAATAAGGGTGATTGATATTCAGAAAAGGGAAAGCAATAGAGAGAATTCTCAGATCACAATATGAATTACAATAAACTTTCTCTAGGCAGTCCAAACCAGAAACATTGTTTTCTTTCATCAAACAAATATGAATACAAAAAATTACAAAGGAAGGAAACCATGAATCCATGTCCCTTCCTTAAAGATACTAAAATGACTCAAGTTACAAAAGAATACATTGACAAATAGCCGTTTTCCAAAACTACATATAATCAAGAGTTGTAAAACCTATACCAGACACTATATACATTCACCTTATAATTAAACAGGAAGAAAGAAAGAAAAAACCAGAGAACAGTAAAAAGTTACAAACATTTGGTTCCTCTACCTTAATTTGCATTTTGAGCAAGATTATTAGACCATTGGAATTCTATCTCCAAATTCCTTGAGGGTCCGCTTTTGCTCTCGGGCAACAAAGTGTACTCCCCAGCGACTGCTCCCAGCATAACTACACGGTCAATCTGGATTGTGACCTTCCCGAATGAACTCTGTCAATAAATTGGAACAAGTTTAGCAGAAGTTGATGAGTGATAGAAATGGACAAGCATATTATAACAAAAATGTTAAGTGTCCCATTGTCCTCTATCAAAATTATAAAATGCACTTACCTTCCCCATTTTGCTCTTATTCTTGCATGAAATATGGAGCTTCTGGCCTTTAGGAGGACTTTCAAAGGACCATGAAAAGCTCTCATCAAACTCTGGATTAGGACCAGTTGAAACAACCTGACAGAGGAGAAAAACAAGGAATTATGAACCATATGCTGGGTTCTGAAAGAAGTTAACTTAATTATTTTGTTGTTGGAAAAGTGCAATTCCTGTTACTAGTCATAGTTGAATCAAACATCCCCCATTTTTCCAACACATTTAATTGAATTTGGTAAGGTAAACACAACACCACTCTCCCCTCCCCTTCTTTATAGGAGCCAAGAATGGCCCTTTACCACTCTGCTCTCTTGATGACTCGAACCCAATCTCAAAGGTTCCTTTAGTCAACCAGATCCCTACGTCGTTTCTAGAGCCATTTTGTGCTTGATAATTTTGCAAGTTAGGGTCTTGAAATCTTCCATCCCCCCCCCCCCCAACTAAACCAAACAAAAAGAAAGTAAAAGTTATTTACAAAATTAGAGTTTGGCCAACAGTGCACGAAAAAGGGTTCAAAGCCCACATAGCAATGAGAAATAGAAGTCTACTTGAAACGAAAAAGTACTTGAAAATTGACTGTACCTTCGTTTGGCGAGGTGGAGTATTTCCAAGGGTAAGCTTGCAAAAAACGCTTGGATTTCCAACTGATTGTCTCATATTGTTGCCACGCTTTATTATTACCACTAGAGTCCCAGGCAAACATTGCAATAGAAATTCTGCCTTCTCTTGGAACCGAGGGGGGCCTGATTGTATCAGATACTGCAATAACGGAATGGCATCTGCAGCAGCAATTGATTGTGCTCGAGACACTTCAGCAGGACATGCTGACCAAGCTTGTCGGAGAAGGAACAGTGCATCCAAAGCAGCTTCTTGAGTTGCCTCTGAACCAGTCTTCAGGGATGTCACTAGATGTGGAATACTCAGCGTTGCAGGTTCAGTAGCCCTTAGACGGGGAAAGTTTCCAAACAGTGCATTCAGAGCCTTGAGGTACTCCTCATTTACAGTTCCCGTTGCCCATAAATCTTTCTCAATTGCAGCTACAAAGCCAAGAAATCAATTAGATTAATAAGCTATTAACACTTAAAAGAAATGACTCAATTTGCACAAAATACTGAAGTTTATGAACTTTTTGGACGCAATAACACGTCATCCCTTCATTTCTTCATACTAGCAGGATCCAAATAGTAAACCATTTTATTAACCAGCCAGGATCAAGAACACTAAGGAGAATCCACCAACATATTAGGAAAATTTTGTATTTGAGATGCTAATTCTCAATAAATGAAATGAAAAAGAATGTGTAGAAAACCATACTAATTCTCAATAAATGAAATGAAAAAGAATGTGTAGAAAACCAAAAATATCATTTTTCTTCTGCAGCGTAATGCAGATAATTTGTGACCATGGAGTATAGGGAAAAGAAATTTACCAGTGATAGCCCTGACAGTTTCACTTGAAGCATACTCTTGAATGGTATTATTGGAAAAGAGAAGTTTAATGAACATTGACGCCTGCACTGATGTCTCTGGATCACTTGAACCAATCAGATCCAACACAACCTGGACACCACCAGCTTCTGCCACTGCTCTCTTATTTGATCTGCTATACATGACAAGGTTCTGTAAGGCACAAATGGCGACGACTTTCATTTCTTCAGTAGGCTGATCTTCAAGCAGATTCACCAATGCCCGGCAAGCGGAAACAGCATCACTGCTTCGAGCAAGAGCCTCATTCTGGAATAGGTCACCAAGAGCAAGAGTTGCCAGTAACCTTGCTTGTTGACCTTGAGTCTGGGGATCCAAAAGATACTGTGATAAGGGCACAATTGCTGACTTGGTGGCTTTTGTTTCTCTGATCTTCACGTTGTTCAGCAAAACCTCAAGGAGTCTTGCAGCAGTTTCCTCGCAAAGGTGGCATCTGAGAAGTTCCAGGAGAGCCTCGATCGCCCCACTTTCAGCCATAGCTCCAGCGCTGGTGGAGTCATCAGTCTCCAACACAAGGAGAGCATTCAATGCACCAAGAACTGTGCCTTCAGAGCCAGAGCGAAGCAATCTTACCAACACTGCAACAGGTACTTCCAGATAAAACTCAGAGCTAAATTGCAGAATGCTGGATAATACTGCAGCAGCTGACTCCCACAAGGCATGAGGGAGTGAAGGGTCAGCATTCAATATCACTCTAGACAGTTCACCAACGCCACCTTCTTTTGCAATTTCATTTGGCCAAGTCAGTGCAAGACAGACTAGGGCCTTCACAGCTCTCTGCTGCAAAATCGGTATACCAGAACCAAGGACCCGTACCAAGGGACCAATCACTTGATGGATAACGGGGTCCTTCTGCAGGTGCTCTTCCAAAAGCAGGTGAGACAGAAGCTCAGCAGCAAGTTGTTGCACGGCAGAAGCAGGAGAATCAAGTAAGGGAATAAGAGGTTCTATAGCTTGGTGAGATGTCAAGGTATAATCAGAGCGGCACTGCGGATGCTCTAGGATATTCACAAGGACCTGCAGCGTGCTGTGTTGCCCATCAGGTCCAAACTCTGGTCTCGTCAGCAATACAAAAAGTGGCTCTACCACCTTTGCGGCAGATGGTCCCTTAGCAATGGTAGCATTATTTGTCAGTATTCTGAGCAATTCAGCAAATGCAGCACAGAGGAAGTCTGGTGCTTCATGCAGAATGTCAAGTACACTCTCGATAACCCCAGCCTTGACCATTTCCATCTTACAGGAAGGCCTGTCTTTCCCCAACTTAACAAGAGCTCTTGAAATAGCCTCATGTATTAAATAGTTTCTGCCATAAAGAAGGCCAACAAGGGGAATGACTGCACCGTGTGCTGCAACTAGTTCAGCCAGCTGTTCATCGTCCACTAGTTTATCTAATGCACGGACTACAGAATGATGTGCAGGACTAAATTCAGTAACAAGAAGAGAAACCAAAGGCTCCACACACCTAGCTGCAGCCATTGTAGACCTTATTCTTGTATTTCCAAACAGAACAGAACACAACTCGGCTGCATCACCCTTCAGCTCCATTGAGCAGCCTGATGAAAGAATCCGGCAAAGAACATCTACTGCGTTCATCTCAACATCTGCAACTGCAAGTGCTTTTGAAGGATTCTCACTGAGAAGCCTAACTAATGCAGCAATGGCTGCATGCTGCTCCCTCTCTAGACCAGTATTTAGAATCTCAACCAAAGGCTGAACAGACTGTCTGGCTGATTCTGCATTCCTGATGTGATCTGCTGAGAACAGGTTTTCCAAGGCTTTGGCAGCACTATACCTTGCCCCTCTTCCACCAAGACGTAAAACTGCAATTAGCTGACCAACAGCACCAAAAGCAGATTCGTGCCTGCATATTTCAGCAGTAGTAAATAGGATACCTAATAAATCAGTGGCAGCTTCCTCAGTAGCATCTTGTGGGCCAAGTGAAAGGTATTTAGTCAATGCTTCCAGAACCCCAGATTCCACCATAACAATCTTATTTGAAGGACAATCTTTGGCAAGCTGAATCAGAAGTCCAAGAGCTAGAAAAGGCGCACCAGGACGATCTGGGATAGGTTTTAGCAAGTCAACGAGGGCTGGTATAGCTTTCCTAGAAGTTGCACCAACCCTTATATCATCGACCCTGAACAACCTCTCAAGTGCAACTTGATCTGGGTTACGGACCAAGGCAAATTCCTCCGATAGTGCAACAAGGTCCTTTATATCCTCATCAGCACAACCAAGCAATGTTATGAGTCCTGATGGTGCACCTGAATTTGCAACAGACAACAGAGTTCCCCTGCTACCATTACAGACAAGGCTGGCTACGGCTTGTGCGGCAAAATACCTGTTTGCTGACTCTTCTGATTTCAGCAAATTAGCTAGCACAGGTATGGCTTTCATCGTTCCATGTGCTCGTATGATGTCTCTATCTTGAAATAAGATAGCCAGAAGCAATCCACAAATCCATATGCTACTGTCCTCCTTGAAATCAATCTGTAAAAGTATTAACAAAGGTCATACAGTGCTTTGGAACAAGATAAATACCATAACAAATTCAAGAGTCTTGGGTTAGATGTGATTTATCACAGAAAGAAAGCACTTCAACTAAAGGTAGTACTTACCTGTGTAAACTGAGTAAAAGATTGAGTGATTCTCTCTGTAAGAACTTCAATCGCACCAGCCTCCATAATCTCAACTTTACTTTGGTCATCACGACTGGCAAGAGCTGAAAGTAGCCATATAGCTATATTGACCCCGGAAACAACTGAAGTACTTTTCTCCGTCTCATCCTTTCTTGATTCTTCTTCACCATCCCTGGAGATGCTAATTGCAATCGTACCCCCCTGGTCCTCCAAATGTAGAGACTCTGAAGCATTTAGCATCCCAACAAAAGATTGAATGAGTGGAACACAAGACTTTGATTCATTTAAATCTTCCACCACTCTCTGATGATTCACTTTTGCAGCGCAAACAAGAAGTGCACTTCCTCCTATTTTAACCAAAGCATTGGAGGAACAGATTACCCTTCTTGCAACTGAAGAAATGCATCCATAGGCACAAGCAATAGCATCGCCAAGTACAGTGGGCTGAGCTTGGCAGAGTCTTGACAATATCTCAATAGCTTTGTCTTGCAAAACTGGTGACGCATCAGCAATGCATGAAACTACTGGAATTATGCTATTAGGGTATTCAGCTAGAACTGCCCATGCAGGTTTGATACCACTAGCTCCTTCCAGCCTTAAAAGGAAACAAAGTGCATCTAAAGCTTCTGATATAGCAAGAGAGTCACTGCCAGTTGATTCTAGGAAAGAAACTAATGCAAGAACTGTTCCACAACGGTTAACACAATCAGTTAAGGCAGGATTAACCTGACTAAATTGAAGAAGACGAGCAATTGCTGCGGCAGCATGGGTACTTCCACCAGTTGTGCCTTCACGAAGAACTCTAGTAGCAGGCAAGATAATCTCTTCAGGAATTGCTTTCTCAGACACCTCGGGATCCAAAAGAAGATTGGACAAAGCACATACTGCTTGCTCTGCAACTTGTAAAACTGAGGACTTTGCAAGCACCATCAATGAAGGCAATGCATCTCTAGCAATTGCCGCAATGTCACGGCTTTCTCTAATAGAGAGAAATATTGCAGCAAGGCAGCGGCACGCATCCACTAAGATGGTTTCAGGTTCAGCATTCAGAAGCTTCACGAGTGACCACAAAGTTTTGACAGCAAGGCTACTTTCTCGCAAGTCCTTCCTGAGATGGAAAATTCCAGCAAGAGCTGAAGCAGACTTGGCCTGAGTCTCTTCCTTGGTGGAGCTTAATATCTTTATCATCGTCTCAACTGCATCATTTGCTGCACTACCTTCACGCAACATATCGCTCAGAGGGGCCACAGAGAGCAAACTTTTTAATGCATCTAAGACATAAATCTTAGACTCTGGAAGATCACTAGTCAATAGTGCAGTGAGTTGACTAATAGTTGCAGTATCTGATTTGTGAATCAAATGGTTCAGTGTCTTTGCAGCAATTTCCTTCCCATTGGAGCTACCATTCTTCAGAAGCCACAATAAAGCAGGAACAGCATCAGCACTTTCAACACATTCACGGATATCTTCACTGTGATTACAGAGGTTTCCAAGGATAGTTGCCGCATCTTCCTTAGCTTTGGCAGACCCAGTTTCCAGAATTTGAACAAGTGGAGGTATGCCACCAGCTGCTGTAATGGCCCACTTACTTTCATCATTCTCATTGGATAAAAGACAAAGAAGAGCAACAGCACACTCCTGTTGCTGCTCAGATGAGAGCCCAAGAAGTGAGATTAACAGCTGAATTCCCTCACGACCTTGTAGGGCATGCCATAAGCTACCTTCATTTTTACATAGGAAGAGAAGAGACCTTATCAACTCATCCTGAACTTCATTCGTGGCCATAGTGATCAAACCGACCAATAAGCGTTTTGCATCAGAATTCGCAAGTTTGCTAGACAGTACAGCATTCCCGTACAAACTGGCAAGTGCTTCAATAGTACGCTCCTGCACTAGAAAGGGTAAGCGGGCCTTAAATTGCTTAACCAATGTTTCTTCCACCTCCAAAGGATCTGATGCTCTTGAATTTTCTGCTTTGCTATCATATATCATGAGAGCCGAAGCTAAAGCTCCCAATGTATCAGCCACTTGTGCAGGTGAGGTGCAAGATTCAAGGCTTTGACCAAGACTTGAAATGACATATGACAAGCCACCAGAAATATTTGCAAGGGCACACATCGCATTCTCCTGTAAAGCCTGGGCGTATTCACCCTGCATGAATTCCTTTGAAGGAGCTATGGTAGCATTTATCAGAGCAGGAATACCATTGGAATTTGCTATTTCCTTCCTGGATTCTTTGCTTTGGCTAGAAAGAGATTTAAGAGCACCTGCAGCTTCTGCTCTAACTGGGGCTTCATTGCCAGATCCAAGTAGCTTAAGAAGTTGTTTGGTGGCCTCCGCAGCTAAGACTCTCGAGCAAACAGAAGAATCCTCCAACATCATACAAGCAAGGAGAAAGCAGACATTTGCCTGAGTACTTGGCTGTCCATTATTCAGTAGTTTAACAAGTATATCCACTCCTCCAGCTTGTACTGTTGCAGACCAGAATCCCTCAGTGCTGGTTGAAAGGTTTTTTAAAGCTCCTGTTAGCAAGTCGTCAACTATGTTTCCAGCTTTTAGTCCCTTTTTTAATTGCTCCCATAATACTGGCACAACTCCTTCAGTTGAAAATATTTTGGAGCCAACATGATCCTTTGCACCACCTTGAGACACAGCATATATGGTTTTTGCTGCTGCAATTTGACTTTCTGCTGAACTTGACTTGAGAAGACCAAGGAGCGGCGGTATGCAACCACCTAATAGTACTTTCACTCGCAGTTCATTCTCTTTACACAGAGAACCTAAAACTGTAGCAGCCTGCATCTTTACCCCAAGTGAGCCAGAACGAAGTAAAGAAACAAGCACTGGAACAGCTTGAGAATGTGAGCCAACAGCACTAAATGCATTTTCTCGTGTATCAATAAGCTCCAATAATTGCTTAAGCGAATGTTCTTTCTCTTGCATGGATGACGAATTCTGCCGTAACTGCTCAATGCATTGAGCAACACTTGCTAACGTCCCATCTGGATCCTCCATGCTACTACGATCTCTGCACAATTTAAAAGCAAAACGTTCTTTCAGGTTATGTTTGTAGTCTAAATCAGCCATGAATATCATTATGTAAAATGGTCATTTGGTTCACATGAGGTTGGAAAAGCAGCATGATTCTAAATGATAGTACTACAATTTTGTTCAATTGCTGCTTTTCTTACTGCTAAGAACTTTCATCGGATTAGTATCTTACAACAGAAAACTAAGTACGGGATATAGTCAACTGCAGGTTAAATATTTTCAGTTTTAAAATGTAACAGCAAAGACCAGCAATGTTCAAAGCAGAATATAATCCACATTCCACAAAATCTATGTTATGTGAATCAATTTTGCAGCTTGGAGAATCTATGCTATCTGTGGAGGAAAGGTGAAACAATGGAAGCTTACGTATCATTTAAGTTTTGTGCAACTGATGCATGTTGGAGTTATGAAAATATGGATACTGCATTGAGATAAAACTAATGGATTCTTATAAACAAAAAGAAGAATCTGGTAGACGAGTTTAACTGAGGATTCATGAAGTATAGGAAACAGTAGCAGCATTTGCAGATATAGATTCCATGAGAAGACAGCAACAGATAGAGTTTTGCAAGGAAAAGTGTGTTATTCATTTTCCTCATGCAGTCATGCTTATAGCAACAAAAAAAAAACAGCATCTACTGACTATACAGCTAATTGCTTCCCATCGAGTAAAACACAAGCCATAGCCAGATCATTATGACTGAAACCGTTAATGATTAGACTAACCTTGAAGATGTTTTCATGATTGAATGTGGAGTTGGAGGCTCCATATCATGAGGTTTAGCATCCCCATTTCTTTCCTGTAACAAGAAAAGAATTGGTAGATATTGGTGAGGAATGTTTCAAGAATCTAGGAAATCACAGTGAAACTGGTGATGTCGTTTGAGAAGGAAAATGTCAACCATAAACAGCATGACTAATATCTTCAAGAAAACAGCCAGTTTAACTTTACGACTCAACAAAGTAAGTAAACATGTATAAACCAATTAACTTTTTTCCTTTCAGTGATGGAATCACAGAAATAGATATTCGAGATGCAGCATTGAGTCAGTGATGCAACCCCTTTCAGTTTAAAGTGTTTACATGTTTGAACATAACACAGACAGATTCTTCAACAAAAAGAAATGCAAAAAGAACTATCTTCCTCCCATTCCACAAAGCGAGTTCAGAGGAAAAAGGAAGTAGAACACTGACAACCATCTGGATTTAGCTACGGAGTAATACGTACTTACTTAGAGCACGTCGACTGAAAAATAAACCGCATTACAATTTCAATGGAAAACAAAGTACACCAACACTATGATTGCACATAAAGCTACTAGTAAAGACCACCCAGGGAGAGCGAATGCACCAACGGGTATCTCCAGATATTTGGATAAAACTAATTCAACAGCTCAAATATCGTATAAATCCCCAGTAAATTTATTAAATCAGTTGCTTTTTCTTCTAAAAAAGGGAACTTTACCATATCATTACTGGCAAGACTGCTGCCATTGGCAGCAGTGAACCTCCAAGCAAGTGTGGCCGCCAGCTTTGCTGTGATCTCAAGATCTTCGTAGCAGATCTACCTCCAAGACACAGAAGAAAGCTAACAGCCTCCTGCAAACCACCAGTAAATTAAACATTTATTACAAAACTACTGGAGAAAACCCAAATACCCAAAAATAAATTAGCTCAATTAAGAAAATGAAGTGTTTTTGGCATCCATTAACAAAAGATACAGATCAAATTGTAATGGCCTAGTTTTTAAGAATGATAGTACCACTAGGATTACTTGACTAGTTTTTATTTCCTTAATTTTGAGCAGTGAATTACTTGACTAGTTCAAAGCAAAAAACTAACCAAAATTCACATATGGAAATCACATAAATCTGAGATCAGATTCAGCAATGAATTGAACTAAACATCAATGCCCAGTTTAGATTACAACAATCTCAAACCAAATCCAACATAAATCCTACAAAATTGATCCAAAGAAACACAAGATCCAGATCACACACAATTAAAGCTCACACCTTTACCTCAAAAAACAAAACCCCAAATGGGTTTTTCCATTAAAACCAAAACCCACATGCACATTTCACCAAGGTTTATACAGTTTTTACAAATACAGCCAAAAGATCTAACGAATGCGGGAAAAAATTGAACCTTTTAAGACTATAGTATATAGAAATCCAGCAAAATCTTGATAATAAAGAATGCAGAAAGACACAATAGAGAGACAGAGAAAAAGATAAGACCTTGGATCTTAGGCTTGTCTTTTGTTATTGCATTTGGGGGAAAGACTGAGGTTTCGTAGTAGAGAAGCGAAGAGAGGAAAGAAGAATATGTATGAAGAGTTAGAGAGAGAAAGAGAGATGCAGCATTATATTATGTATGTATATTGTTGTGTGTGTATGTGAGAGAGAGATGTGTGTGTGTGTGAGAGCTAGCAAGTAGCAAGAAAGAAGAAGTATAAGAAGGACCACCGACAAACAGCTGAGAATGGGAGTGTGAGTGATGGAAAAAGCTCAAGCTTTGGAGCTAGCAAGCTGGCTTTCTTGGATTTTTTTTCTCTTCGACAGTTCGACTTCCATTTTTTACTTTCTTGATTTTACGCTAACGTTGCGTTCAATTTTGGCCGAGAAAGTATCCAGATTGGTTAGGCTTTTTCGAGTGAAATTGAGAATTAACTTATTTTGTTTAACCTTTTATATTCTTATTCACTAAAATGCTGGTTGGAGTCTGAAATAAAAACTTAAATGGACGAGACTCAAACATTACATCTCAAGAATATTAAATAAGGTCACGTTTGATTGCTCACATACAATTAGGTTAGGCAGGCTTAGAGAGGTGATCTGGATAGCTATCGATACGATGTGGGACTAATTTACTGACCGTAACAAAATTGACTTTGCCCCTGGAAAAAAAAGACGGGAAGACGTTTGATTCAAAGAATTGCGGTTAGCGCCCCCCCTCCCCCCCCCCCTCTTCCTCATGAAACGACTTTGCTGCAATGGATAGCAGAGGGTCTATAGTACCCGAAGTCACTGGAGTGATCCATTAGCTGGGAAGAGGCCTAAATGCCTACTGCTACACCATACTATACTTGGCTCTACACGTTTACAGAGTTAACCCCTTACCAGTGCCTGGCGGAGCTAAGGGGGCTTCAATTCTTACTCATTATACCCATCTTCGCCCAATTCTCTTAGGTAGGGGTGGACATAAAATCCGAAAAATCGAATTCCGAACTGAATCGAATTAATTTGGTATTTCGGTTTCGGTTTTTTCGGTATTTCGGTATTTCAATTTTTTTTTTTTGGATGACCGAGAAATATGTCTGGGGCCGATCATTTGGACCAACCGCAGCCTTCACAACTCGGTGGATAATGGGCCCGCCCCTCTACCCTTCTCCACTTAAATACCAGGCTTTGCTTAGCATGGTGTGGGGCTTGAACATGTGACTTAAGACACAAATCCACCACCCTTTGCCACTTGAGCTAGGCCTTGGGGGCAAATACCGACATAGTTTAGTCCAAGCCCAACTTTATTTTTATTTTTTAGCCCAATAACTTTAAGCCCACACCTCAAAAGTCCAAAATCCCTAATTCCCAAATTCCTTACCCTTAGGCTTTAGCAAGGTTCCACCAAGAAGATTAAGAACTTCTAGAAATTTTGGAGCATAGATAAAAAGTGTATAATGTATAGGCAGTCAACTATCTTTGGCATTGAGCTTGAATGCACTGTTCAACTATCCTTCTTTTTTGCTTTAGGATAAAGTATGGCTTTACAGTAGAGACATAAAAGGAATTATTGTTTTTTACATGTAAGTTGTAATACTTAGGTGCAACTTTTTCTCTTGTATTAGCCAATGGTATTATAAGATGCTTCCTTGCATTACCTCCGTATTTAGTCAAATGCTAGTAAATAATACTAGTTGTATTGGTTTCAAAAGTTGAAACGTATCTTTTCAACCCTAAAAGCTACAAATTTGAATAAGCACAAGCCTTATAACATAGATTTGGTTTGAACCGAAACCGTACCGAACCAAAATAAGAAATATTGAACCATACTGAAATATTTTGGTACGGTATTTGGTATACACAATTGATAAACCGAATACCGAACCGAAATTCTTAAATACTGAACTGAAGTACCAAATGCCCACCCCTACTCTTAGGCGGCCGAGAGTGTTATGTAAAACATACCAAGGAGCATCCTATTCTAAAGGAAAAAGAGGAGGAAGAGGAGCTAGCTTAAGGGGCGGAATCGAATGATTACAAGATAAAGAGTGAGAAAAAGGAGAGCACTTAGACAATTCACTTAATTTCTGGTTTGTTCTGTCATCCCGACCAGGAATCATTAAGATTCCTTTTTTAATAGAATCTTTTGCATTCACAAGTTCTGTCGTTCCCATCACTTCTTACTTAATGGTTAGGTCCAAATTCTATAATGGAGCTCATAATAAAATTGATTCTTGACTCAATCTTCTCAATCTTTATTGGCTCGAAGCTCTTGATTTATTGTTGAATTTTCACTTAATTTAACTCACGACATCTTAGATATATATATAGAGAGAGAAAGTTGTTATAAGAGTGGTCCTTCTATGTCTGAGGTTCAAATCTCCGTATAACAATTAAGTCTCAACTTGACTTGAACACAAGTCGTTCATAGTCCATTTTTATTTTTGTTTCACATTCCAACCTGCATTCTACAAAATAAAACCACACTCTAACTTGCATTCTACAAAGAACCCCCCACTTGCTATAAACACAAGTTATTCACAACCCACTTCATCTAAGTAAAGATTACAAGTCGATCAATGCAACATTAAGACTTGCCCATGTCCAGTCTTAGCCCTTTTAGGAACAGTCTTTGGAAACTCTCACGTTTCTTTCTAACTTTCATTTTTTTAAAGTTCTACAAAATCTCCCACATACCATTTGATTAAGTCGAAAGGCATAAATTTATAGCACATATGACAACCTTTGGCACTTGAAAGCACTAAGACACTTGTCGTCTACAACTTTTGGCACTTGCTGGGCTCTAGGCTATTCAGTTTCCTAACATGTGGTTGATATCCCCAACTACTTAGGCCACTATTCATGAAGTACAAAGTCTACAAGTTGATGATATCATCGGGTACACGAAGTTATAACTAAAAGAAATAGTTAATTGCCTCGCATGTGCCTTGCATGTGCTTGTATTGACCAGCTGCTATGCACCAAGCCTTAGCATCTTGACACTACCTCCTTCCAATCCATGCTTGCACACCCCTTGTCCATGACTTTGCCACACATGTATTATGCATATGCCACTCGCATATTGCTCTAGTCGAGCTTCAATCTTGTCTATGCCAACTCTTGTTTCACATGTACCATTGCTTGTCTTTTGTTTTAGCTAGCCTGCCTTAGCGATTCTTAGTCGTTCCCATGAATCCGCTTGATTGGTCATAGCTTAGCCCGACATTGGCGCCTGCCACACGCTAAAGTGTCGTGTCATTGTTGTTCGGTGCCCATCATGCCATGGCGCCTTTGTTTGCCATATCGCTCTGTCAAGCCCTTGCTAAGCTTGTCTTGCCTTGTCGTGTGATAAGGACATTACAGGCCTAAGCTATAGAAATAATATTTTGTAGATATACAAGGTAATATTACGTAAATAAGATGTAATATAGGCAGCTCACTGTACTAAACTCCCGCTATGTGCGGGGTTCGAGGAAGGGCCGGACCACAAGGGTCTACCATACGTAGCCTTACCCTGCATTTCTGTAAGGAGCTGTTTTCACGGCTCGAACCCGTGACCTCCTGCTCACATGGCAACAACTTTACGAGTTACGCCAAAGCTCCTCTTCGTACATAAAATGTAATATGATTCGACTAATTTCATGTAAGTGCGGAACCTAGTGTACCAATCGGTCTTTATAACAAGATGGGAATAGGGGTAGCAAACAAACAGGTTGGATTGAATACGGACGAGTCAAAAAATAGATAATTCAAAATGGATAAATTATCCTAACCGACCCATATTTAATACGGATAATAAAAGGGTTAACCGGCGGATATTATCCTATCCATGACTTTTTGAATATTATTACTTTTGGGAGAATTTCTAGTCTCCAAAACATGAGGAACCCACAATTTGAGGTTTTACAAATGTAAAAGTTAAACCCATTAGTTATTCATTAGCTATCTCTCTTCTAAGTGGATAATATGGTTCTTATCCATATTTAATCCGTTTTTAAAAAGTTCATTATCAAATTTATTTTTTAATAAATAATATAAGTGGATAAGTGTTTTCTTTTAACTATTTTGTCGCCGCTACCACATGGGAACAAAATATTTGCTCATGTCCTATCATTTTAGTAAAAAAAGAAGAAAAGGGAAAGCAAGAAAGGTGACTAAAGCACAGCTTCTAGCCTTCAGCTAAAGGCAGCTGAATTACAAGCTGGCTCTCAAGCCTCTCTATTTCTGATTTCTGATTTCTGATTTTTGTGGGTTGGCAAAAAATAATTCACTACATATTTTTCAAGTTTTTAATTGGCATAAAAAATAAGACAGAAAGATACACCTAATAAGGATATTATTTTATTGAATTGCATGTTCTTGATCTCATGCATGTAACTAAGGCGGTAACAGCATACCACATGATTAATAATTAGCAACTTAATCAATAATTACTGCACATGCAATTTGGGAATAATACTTGTGCATAAGTTCTATTGGGATAAATGTTTTTCAGTAATTAAATTAATTTAAAATTTCTCAACATGAAATAAAAGAAAAAAACAGAGTTCAATGTAGCAGGTTCGTTTGGTATTTTTGGTCTTACAATTGGATCTATTTTTGTTTTTCACTGTAAAATTACTTCACATTATAACTTAGAAAATTATTGGGTAAGTTACGTAGAATTAATAATCCATTTAAACAATTCGTGCTATTAGTTCAAGCAAGATGGAGTACTTTTAAAAATAAAAAAATATGATAGGTAAACAATGTTATTCTATGAAATTTATTTTAGTAAATGTTCACTAGTGAAATATCCAAAATATTTCTCTTGAAATGTGTAATACTAAATAACTGAGACAGAATCTTAGTTTTTTATACCATGATTTTATTTTAATATTGCGTATAAATTTCACAATATCATCTATTTTTCCGTTCTTTGCTTTTCTGATTATTTTCTATGGCCCATCCATAAATTACAAGCCGTGGAATCAAATCACTAGCTAAGTAGTAATGTGAAAGCAGAAATTTTTGTTGTGGGTTCCACCTTGTGGGGTGTTTGTCTGTTTTTATTTTTAATTATTTTTGCCCATTAGTAAACATGTACGTTGTTTTGTCATGTGTCACATATAAATTAAGATTATAATACTATCACTTTGTTAGGACCGAAAAAATCAAGTGTCATGCGGGAGCTAGTGAAACAAATATTGAACGACGATAAATTATGCAGTAAAAGAGAAATCTACCAACAGAGATACAAATATTTAACGTGATTCGACCAATTGACCTACGCCCACGACATGTATGAGCAATCCACTATATAAAATAGAGAATACACAACATCGAGAGAACAACCTCACGAAGAAGCAAGCACAAGTGACACACTAACACTTGTCCCGTAAAGTTCTCCCCTAAACAATACTCTAACACCCCTTATGGCTACATTGTGGATGCTGCTGAACGAGAATGAAGGATCCTCAATTTATAGAAGTCCAAATCTTTTCCTACAAGAAAAATGACTAGCCAAATATGGAAGAATTACAATTTTCTTATACAACAAGGAAAACTCAATTATGATAAATATGTTGCCATTTCCTTCAACAGATAGGAAAACCAAATATGGTAAGAAATCAGGACAACACCTAACAATTGTTATTTTGTATTGGCGTTTTCTTAATAAAATATCGAGAGAACAACCCCACTATAGCAATTGTTAGGTGTTGTCCTGATTTTCTTACCATATTTGGTTTTCCTATTTGTTGAAGGAAAGTGCAACATATTTATCATAATTGAGTTTTCCTTTTCGTGAGGTTGTTCTCCTGATATTTTGTACTCTCTTTTATTATAGTGAATTGATCATCTCCGGCTGTGGTCGTATGTCAATTGGCCGAACCACGTTAAATGTTTGTGTCTCTTTCGATATTATTTCTTTTTTATTGTCTGATTTAATATCGTTCAAGGTTTGCTTTACTAGCTCCCGCATGACAGCTTATTATTACTGTCCTACCACACATTCCTGTCAAGTGTAATGTAGTGTTAGTGCTTTGTGTTTTAAGTCATCATGTTTTTAATTTCCATGAATTTCATCGAGTTAAAAATCCATAAGTATCTTAATCTGCTTAGCCACATAATTTTGATAGCGAAAAGAATAATCTTATTTACTCTCAGTTTAATTGATTAAGTTATTATTCGACGTATATAAAATTCGTTTATATGAAATGACTTAGAGCAATTATTTATCAAATTAAATAAATTTTAAGCAAATCTTTCGGGAAAAAAAGCTTCTACGGAAATTACAAATTTAATTTTTTTTTTAGATGTCAAACTAAACATTTCCAACAAACGGGGAAAACATATTTTGACTCAAAGCTAACTATTTTACATTTAAGAATTTATCCAAATACAAACTAGTGTGTGTTTTCTTGGAAAAACTGACCAAACGCCAATATTTCAACATCTGAAGGGGTAATTATGCGACATCCGAAAGCTACGAGGGCAACAATTTACTTTTAACCCGATTTATTTATTTCTTTCTATTCTACGAAATATTCTCTCGAATCACTTCTTAATAAGAAAAAGACTATTTGACGTAGGACTACTAGAATATTAGCTGACGTTTGGACATAGATTTAATTGAAGCTTGAATTAAAAATAAATTTTTTGAACAAACTCTATTTCCAAATTTTATTTATAAAAAAAATAGCCAAAATCTACGGCCAAACAGGAAATTAGATGTACATAATGCATTGCTCCTAACTCTTCAACTTTTGCAATTTGGATTTCAGATTATTAATAAAGTGGTAAAGAAAATTATAGTTATAATTATATATATATATAAATTAAAAGCCCATCAACATAAAAATAAAGATAATTCCTGGTTAAAAATGGATATTTTAGTTTAAGGGAAAGTTTGTGAGTAGCCATCATATTAGATAACTAAACAAACTGATAATACATAATTTGTTTTCATTCTTTTTAATATTTCACACAATCAGAAAAAGAAAAAAAAAAGACATCAAACCTACTTATTTATAAGAATTAGTTAGCTAGTCTTTGTGGCTTGAAATGATTATTCAACTTAACCTAATCGATAATCAAAGCTAACAACCACAGGACTTAACTAACATATATTAGTATAGACGAATACTAATATATGGAGGAACAAGATATGCACAAAAGTTAAAAGTCGGTGGTTTGTAAATGTCTTGGCCGAAATCTATTTAAAGTTAGGAAGCAATTTGAAAAAAAAGGAGGAGAATAATCAATTAGTTAGTATAAAAATATCTTAGAGGGATGACTATGAAATCTAGCTCTTTTTGTTATTCTAATTTTGGGTGCACGAAATTGAATTAGGAAAGGATTAGTATCTCCAAAGGGTAAGGTCCATCCCCCCCCCCT
>MDKI01225453.1:0-75547 GCA_005239505.1 Nicotiana paniculata
AATTTCCCTACTTTGAGCATGCATTGATGTCATTGTACCATATTTGGCTAGTTGCGAGTCCTCTGGTGTAGAGTTCGGAGTTCGGGCACATACTTGGTCCGCGGGGTAGATTCAGCACGAGGTGAGTCTCATTTCTAACCTTGTAAGAGGGAATTGTCCCCATAGGTGTTATATGTGATGTGTGTAATTGTTTTGGGGGCTACGTCCGTACAAAGTGACGAGAGTCCATACGTGGCGACTATCATGCTATGACGGATAGTTTTAGGGCTCACAAGCATGTCTCTCTGTGCCTTATATGTGTCTTTGGGTGTTCCTTGAGCTGCCTATTGCTTTTGAATTGATATGGAAATGTGGAAAGTTGCACTTGAACTCCCAGTTGATCAATCCTTGTTACAGGTATAGCCCCTACTAAGTTATTGATATGTCGGTATATATATGTACTTATGAGAGTCAGCACTCGAATCGCAGGTATGATTCGTGATCGAGGATAGCTTTATGATAAATTGGTATAAGTGTGTCAGTCGCGATCGAGGCAAGATTAATGGTAATTATATATAAGTGTGTCATCACTCGAATCGCAGGTATGATTCGCGATCGAGGGAA
This sequence comes from Nicotiana paniculata, assembly GCA_005239505.1. Classification (NCBI taxonomy): domain Eukaryota; kingdom Viridiplantae; phylum Streptophyta; class Magnoliopsida; order Solanales; family Solanaceae; genus Nicotiana; species Nicotiana paniculata. Next base: position 604 of record MDKI01225453.1, read on the forward strand.
GCTTTATGGTAATTTTATATAAATGTGTCAGCACCCGAGTCATAGGTATGATTCGCGAGCAGGGGAAGATTTACGTTTATTTAGTGTCTAGATATTTCCTTATGACTCCGGCTGGTTGTGTTACCCTTGTGTGCACTTGGATATTTTGTACTGTTTCCATTGATATTGACTTGACAGATATTTGGGGGAAAAGGGAAAGTGTACATTGTTGTTTATTTTAAGTAGTTTTTCCTAGATTTCTGTATTTGATAGGTATATGCTGCTTACTGTCTCACATATATACTGTATTTCCTTATATCCTGTTTTGTATTATTACAGTTGGACCTTAGTGAGTGTCATGTCGACCTCTCGTCACTACCTCTTCGAGGTTAGGCAGGATACTCACTGGGTACATATATATTTATGTACTCATGCTGCACTTCTGTACTTAATTGTACAGGTTCTGAGGCTGGTGTTTCTGGTTATCCGACCGGAGCTTAACATATATTCTAGACCTGACTGTACGGTCAGCTGCCTCGTTTGGCGATTCTCAGCAGTGCTATGGAGTTATCTTTTGTTTATTTCTGTCTACTCCTCTCAGACAGCAGTACAATTTGTATCATCTTTTTTATATTCTACTAGTTCGCCTATTGACTTGTGACACTAGTTAATGGCACGCACATAGTAGACTCTTTATTTTGGGACTGTATGTATGTTGGATCATGATCATTGTGGCTGTATTTACTTAAATTGGTTAATGTTTCCGCTTTTACTTAAATGACCTAAGCTTAAAACTTTGGGGAATATGTGGGGTTGGCATGTTAAATAAGGATAATATCACTAGTAAACAACTGTTGGCTTGCCTGACTCCGGTGTTGGGCGCCATCACGACCTGTCTTGGATTTTGGATCATGAAAACATGGTATCAGAGCACTAGGTACGTAAGTCTCATGAGTCACGGGCAAACCCAGTAGAGTCTTGCGGATCGGTACAGAGACGTCCGTACTTATCTTCAGGAGGCTATAGGGTGTTAGGAAACCTCTCTTTTTTCTTATTCTATCGTGTAGTCGATGACTTATTGAATTCATTCTTCTATTCTATCACAGATGGTGAGTACGCGTGCATCTGATGTTCTAGAGCCGAGAATGGATGCTACCCCCGCTGGCAGAGGCCAGGGGAGGGCACCGGCTCGTGGTAGGGGACGAGGGCGTCCCAAAGCTATTTTGGTCCCGCCGCCAGAGGACCCTATTATAGAGGAGCAGGATGAGGTGCCTCCAGCAGATCTACACCAGTAGACTTTATGACGGCGCTAGGCTTCCAGTCAATCATGGGCCGTATGATGAGATTTATGGACACTATGTCCCAGACTGGTTTATTTTCAGCAGATCCTGCCACTTCTCATGTGGGAGGGGGATCCCATACCCTTGCCCAGGCGGCAGGACCGACAGCAACATTACATCCCACCCTGGGTACATTGCCCATGAGTGGTACCCAGCCTGTAGTAGCAGCACCGGAGCCCAGACCAGCTGCAGATGGAAATCAGTAGAAAATGTTAGACATATGGACTCGATTGCGCCCTCCAGTGTTTGGGGGTGAGAGAGGTGAGGATGCCCAGGACATCATTGATAGGTGCAGGGATAGACTGCACAACATGGGGATCCTAGCGTCCCATGGAGTGGATTTCACCACATTCCACTTAGAGGGCAGAGTTCGCAAGTGGTGGAAATCTTATATTCTCAGCAGGCCTGCAGATTCTCCTACTGTCACTTGGGAGCAGTTCACACAGATGTTCTTTGACAGATATATTCCACCATCTGAGAGGGAAGAGCTACGGGATCAGTTTGAGAGGTTAGAGTAGGGGCAGATGTCCGTGACAGATTATGAGGCTAGATTTTCAGAGCTGTCACGCCATGCTCATATGATATTACCCATAGACGCTGAGAGAGTGCGGAGGTTTGTAGCAGGGTTGCGTCCAGGTATTAGATCCACCATGGCTCGAGAGGTGGAGATGGGTACTCCTTATCAGCTCGTAGTGGAGATTGCTCGCAGGATCGAGGGTTACCGGTTGAGGAGCAGGGAGCAGGGTCAGCAGGATAAGAGGGCTAGGTTCTCACGATATTTCTGGGATGCCCCAACTAGAAGCAGAGGTCGCTTTGGGGGTGGTCAGCCCAGCAGGCCTTCTTTTTCAGCACCTCCACCACCTCCCCAAGGTGTCCCAGTTAGGCCCCAGTTTAGTGCCATGCCAGAGCGCTCCTACTGTCCTCCAGCTATTTAGAGTTCTCCTAGTGGTTACTCCAGTCGCCAGAGATCCTCTAGTTCCTATTTCAGTGCTATGCCTTAGGGTTCACAACGCTCTCCGGCCATTCGGGATTCTTCTTCTTCGGGACACAAGGATATGTCACCTATGAGATGTTACGAGTGCGGGGATCTAGGACATGTGAGGAGGGCTTGTCCCAGGTTTCGGGGCAAGACAGTGCAACAGGGTTATCAGACTATGAGTTCAGCACCAGCAGTCCGACCACCTAGAGGTGGAGGAAAAGTCGGCAGGGGTTGTCCTAGAGGTGGAGGCCAGTCAGGGGGAGGTCATGCAGCTCCTATTCACTCCGGTGGGGCTTAGTATTCAGGTGCTCCAGCCAGGTTCTGTGCTATTCCGGCTAGATCAGATGCAGTGGACTCAGACGCCGTGATCACTGGTATTATCTCAGAATGTGGTAGAAAGGCTTCAATATTGTTTGATCCAAGATCCACTTATTCATATGTTTCAGCCCTATTTGCTCCTTTTCCTGATGTTTCTCGTGAGTCCTTGGGATCTCCCATATATGTGTCCACTCCTGTGGGCAATTCTATGGTGGTAGACTGGGTGTATCTGTATTATGTGATCACTTTCTGTGGGTTCGAGACCAGAGATGACCTTTTATTGTTCGACATGGTTGATTTTAAGGTTATTCTAGGCATGGATTGGCTATCTCCTTATCATGTTGTGCTTGATTGCCATGCCAAGATAGTTACTTTACCATGCCCGAGTCGCCTAGGCTGGAGTGGAGGGGTTTTTCAGTTAGTGCAGCCAGCCGGGTTATTTCATTTTTAAAGGCTCGACATATGGTCGAGAAGGGTTGTCTAGCCTATTTTGCTTTTATGCGGGACACCAATGTCGAGTCTCCGACGATTGATTCAGTGCCCGTGGTTCAAAAGTTTGCGGATGTATTTCCTTCGGATCTTCCGGGTATGCTTCCAGACCGTGATATTGATTTCCACATTGATTTAGCTCCAGACACCCAGCCTATATCCATTCCTCCATACCGTATGGCTCCAAAATAGTTGAAGGAGCAGCTTGAGGAGTTGTTAGCTAAGGGGTTCATCAGACCGAGTGTATCGCCGTGGGGTGCTCCAGTTTTATTTGTGAAGAAGAAGGATGGGTCTATGCAGATGTGTATTGATTACCGCCAATTGAACAAGGTTACCATTAAGAACAAGTATCCCTTGCTGTGCATCAATGATTTTTTTGACCAGTTGCAGGGTGCTCGTGTGTTTTCTAAGATTGATTTGCGATCGGGGTATCATCAGTTGAGGATTCGGGCTTCAGATGTTCCGAATATTGCTTTTCATACGAGATATGGCCATTATGAGTTCTTCGTGATGTTCTTTGGCTTGACTAATTCATCAGCAACATTCATGGACTTGATGAATAGGGTATTCAAGCCGTATATTGATTCCTTTGTCATTGTCTTCATTGATGACATTTTGATTTACTCACGTAGCCTGGGGGAGCACGAGCAGCATTTGAGAGTTGTGCTCCCTACTTTGCGAGAACAGAAGCTATATGCTAAGTTCTCCAAGTGTGAGTTTTGGTTGGATTCCGTGGCATTTTTGGGGCATGTGGTATCCGGAGAGGGTATCAAGGTTGATCCTCAGAAGATCGAGGCAGTTCAGGTTTGGTCGCGACCTACTTCAGCTACAGAGATCAGGAGCTTTTTGGGCCTAGCAGGCTATTATCGCCGATTTGTGGAGGGTTTCTATTCTATTGCGGCTCCATTGACTAGATTGACTCAGAAGAATGCCCCATTTCAATGGTCTAACAAGTGTGAGGAGAGCTTTCAGAAATTCAAGACAACATTGACCTCAACACCAGTTCTAGTATTGCCTTCCGGTTCTGGGATGTAATAGTATATCTGATGTTTCACGCGTTGGCTTGGGGTGTGTATTGATGCAAGAGGGGAGAGTTATTGCTTATGCTTCACTCCAGCTGAAGGTTCATGAGAAGAATTACCATGTGCATGATTTGGAGTTGGGAGCGATTGTTCACGCTCTTAAGATTTGGAGGCACTACTTGTATGGAGTGTCCTGTGAGGTTTATACAGACCACTGTAGTTTGCAACACTTTTTCAAGCAGAAGGATCTTAATTTGAGGCAGCACAGATGGCTTGAGTTGTTGAAATATTATGATATCACCATTCTTTGTCACCCGGGCAAGGCAAATGTGGTAGCAGATGCTTTGAGCAGGAAGGCGAAGAGTATGGGTAGCTTGGCTTTTATTGCAGCAGAGGAGAGACCTCTAGCGTTGGACATCCAGTCCTTGGCCAATCACCTAGTGAAGTTAGACCTTTCAGAGCCTCGTCGAGATATATGGTTGCTCAGTCTTCGTTACTGTGGGAGATTAAGGCTCGACAGTTCTATGATTCGTGCTTAGCAGAGCTTTGAGAGACAGTGGTTCAGGGTAGGGCCAAGGAAGCTACTATTGGCGAGGATGGTATTCTGAGGCTTTAGGGCCGCTTATGTGTTCCTAATGTTGATGGCCTGAGGGAGAGGGTTATAGAGAAGGCACACAGTTCTAGGTATTCTACTCATCCTGGTGCTACGAAGATGTATCGTTACTTCAAGCAACATTTCTGGTGGAGGCGGATGAAGAAAAACATTGTGGGGTATGTGACTAAGTGTCTTAATTGCCAGCATTTGAAGTATGAGCACCAGATGACAGGAGGCCTACCTCAGCAGATGCCCATTCCTGAGTGGAAATGGGGGCACATCACTATGGACTTCGTGATTGGGTTGCCTCGGACTTTGTGCAAGGTTGATGCGGTTTGGGTCATTGTGGATAGATTGACCAAATCGGCGCATTTTGTCCAGATCTACATTCGGGAGATAGTCCGGTTGCATGGTGTGCCGGTATCCATTATATCAGATCAAGGTCCTCAGTTCACCTCGCACTTCTAGAGAGGATTGCATAGCGAGATGGACACCCAGATAGACCTCAGCACATCATTTCACCTTAGACTGATGGTCAGTCGGAGCGTAAAATTCAGATATTGGAGGACATGCTCAGGGCATGTATGATTGACTTCGGAGGTCAGTGGGACCAGTTCTTGCCTTTGTCCGAGTTTACTTACAATAATAGTTAACAGTCCAGCATTGAGATGGAACCATTTGAGGCTTTGTATGGTCGGCGATGTCGTTCTCCTATCGGGTGGTTTGAGCCTGGCAAGGCTAAGTTATATGGTACCGACCTGGTGAGAGATGCCTTAGAGAAAGTGAAATTGATTCAGGAGAGGCTCCGTAGGGCACAGTCCAGACATAAGAGTTACGCGGATCACAGGGCGCGTGAGGTATCATTTATGGAGGGAGATAGGGTCCTGTTTAAAGTCTCGCCTATGAAGGGTATTATGAGGTTTGGGAAGAAAGGCAAGCTGAGCCCAAGGTTTATAGGTCCATTCGAGGTGTTGAGGCAAGTTGGGGAGGTTGCTTATGAGCTGGCCTTGCCTCCCAGGTTTATCAGGAGTTCATCCAGTTTTTCATGTGTCCATGCTCCGGAGGTACCACACCGACTTCTCTCACGTGGTTGATTTCAACACTATCCAGTTGTATGAGAGGTTGGGCTACGAGGAGGAGCCAGATGCTATTATAGATAGACAGGACCCCCAGTTGAGGTCCAAGAGAGTATCTGCCGTAAAGGTCCAGTGGAAGGGTCATGCAGTTGAGGAGGCGACCTGGGATTCAAAGGAGGACACGCGGAGCAGATATCCACACATATTCAGCAATTCAGGTATGATTCTAGACCCGTTCGAGGACGACGTTTGTTTAAGAGGTGGAGAATGTAACGACCCGACCGGTCGTTTTGCATTATCGGACCCCGTTCCCCTTAATGAGACTTCCCATAGCGGCTTTTTATGATTTATGAGTTGCTGGGACTGGTGGTCCGGGATTCAGAGGTGTTTAGAGTGCTATAGGAACAAATGGTTCCTTAAGGTTGGCCTTTAAGGCCAAGTTTGTCTTCGATCAACATTTAGGGCAAACAACCTTGGAATTGAGTTTCATCTGTTCCGGTAGCTTCGTGTGATGATTTTGGACCTATGCGTATGTTCGTAATGGATTTCTGATGACCCGGGATAGTTTCAGCGCCCAATATTGAAATAAGAAGTTCCTTAAGTTCCTATTGTGATTTTGGACGTGTTTTTGTGTTATCGAGGTCCGAACAGAATTTTGAGACCAGGGATAGTTCCATTATGTCATTTGTGTCTTGCTTGAAAAATTTGGTGTTATTCCGAGTAGTATAGGTTGGTTCATCGCGTTGTTAGCGAAGTCTAAAAAACTTAAAGTTCCTAAGTTTGGTTCATGGGTCTTGAGGTGTGATTTTGAGTTTTAGCGTTGTTTTGGGTGTTCTGAAGGCTCGACAGAGTCCGTATTATGATTTGGGACTTGTTGGTATATTTGGACGAGGGCTCGGGTGGGCCTAAGGGCCTCCCGGGCACCCACCAGGGCTAAAAACCAGCTAAAATAGCTGCTGGTGCACCTGATCTGGTGTGACCGCAAGTGCGGTTGCCCAGTCACAGGTGCGGGACCGCTCCTGCGGTCCTAAGAATCGTAGGTGCGATCCCAGCCCTCTGCAAGTGTGAACCCAACCCTTCCCGTCCAGTTCCGCAGGTGCGAGCCCTAGCTCGTATGCGCGAGATTGCAGGTGCGGTCCCCGAGTCGGAGGTGCGAAATCGCTATAGGCAATATATATTCTTCGAAACTCGGGATTTCACCCCATTAATTCATTTTCCTCCACCATTAGAGTCTTGTGAGCTTGGGGAGAGCACACCACAACCTAGCTACTGTCAAGGTGAGTTAATTCCACTTCAACACTAGTTTAATTCATGATGTTCTAGCTAAATTAACTACTAAATAATTGAAAAGTCAAGAATTGGGTAACAATTTAGGGTTTTTGAGAAATTGGTGAATTACCCATTTATTTCTATAAATTCAAGTAGAAATCATATATTAACGATCCTTAGGCTTCGGGTGAGCGATTCCTCCATAAGTTTTCAGAATTCGAACGTGCGGGCGTATGTTTGGAATGGGTTTCTGATGACCTGGGAGCGTTTCGGCGCCCAATATTGAAATACGAAGTTCCTTAAGTTCCTATTGTGTTTTTGGACGTGTTTTTGTGATATCGAGGTCCGAACAGAATTTTGAGACCAGGGACACTTCCGCTATGTCATTTTTGGCTTGCTTGCAAAATTTGGTGTCATTCCTAGTAGTATAGGTCAGTTCGGCGCGTTGTTAGCGAAGTCTAGAAAACTTAAAGTTCCTAAGTTTTGTTCTTGGGGTCTTGAGGTGTGATTTTGAGTTTTAGCGTTGTTTACGGTGTTCCGAAGGGTCGAGCGAGTCCGTATTATGATTTGGGACTTGTTGGTATATTTGGACGAGGGCTAGGGTGGACCCAGGGGCCTCCCGGGCACCCAACGGGGCTATAAACCAGCTAAAATAGTTGTTGGTGCAATTGATCTGCTGTGACCGCAGGTGCAGTTGCCCTGTGGTAGGGGCGGGACCACTCCTGCGGTCCCAAGCATCGCAAGTGTGACCCCCAGGTCCCCCTTTCTCGTGGGTGCGGACAAAAGTCTGCGGGAGCGAAATCGCTGGTGTGACCATCCCTCCGCAGGTGCAAACCCGGCCCTTCCCGTCTAGTTCCGCAGGTGCGAGCCCCAGCTCGCAGGCGCGAGACCGCAGGTGCGGAATCCCTGAAGGCTAGGCAGTATATATTCTTCGAAACTCGGGATTTCACCACATTAATTCATTTTCCTCCACCATTAGAGTCTTGTGAGCTTGGGGAGAGCACACCACAACCTAGCTACTGTCAAGGTGAGTTAATTACACTTCAACACTAGTTTAATTCATGATCTTCTAGCTAAATTAACTACTAAATCATTGAAAATTCAAGAATTGGTTAATAATTTAGGGTTCTTGAGAAATTGGTGAATTACCCATTTATTGCTATAAATTCAAGTAGAAATCATATATTAATGATCCTTAGGCTTTGGGTGAGTGATTCCTCCGTGACTTTTTGGAATTCGAACGTGCGGGCCCGGGGTTGGATTTTGGGAATTCTTCAAGAATGTTGAATTATGGAATAAATAGGATAATTTCGTTTGCAATGAGTGTCTTAGAATATTATCCATGTGTCCTCTTAGTTGATTGTCTAAAGTCAAGAGTCATTATCAAATCTTCATCCACTTGCTTCCATGTGGGGGGATTTTTCCCCACCTACAATTATCCACGAATCCTTAATTACATGATTAATTTCCCATTAAACCAATAATTAACCAATTACCCACGTAATTAAGAATTATCTTAAACTACTTAAAATACCACTCATTTTTAATACACCTTATACATCATACTATCATAGTAATATGGCACCTTGTATGACACTAGTCCATAAATACAGGGTATTATATCCTGGAGAGTATTTTATTCCAAATTGCCAAACTTCGACGAAACTCATTCTCTTCTATTTACTTACCCTCTCTCCTTCACGAGTTTATCACGTGTTTGAAATAGCATAATGCTTATAATCTCAAAATAACCTCATTCCCGAACTTACGTTGATTAACTTACAACAAATATTTAACTTATGAGAATGCGAGATGTAACATCCTTCCCCCCTTAGAAACATTTGTCCTTGAATGTTTATTCTTAGAGACTTTAGGAAAGTTTTACCAGAGTCTCTTCCGTACACTAGATTAAAAACCAACCTGTACGCAACTAGAAAACATACGATACATGCCACATATGGCCAATGTTTACAAATAGCAACACTTGGCCTCACACAGGTGTCCATTATACATTCTGAAAGTAAAAAAATAAGAGATTACCTGTTGACCTACGGGCATGAATAGAGTTGTGCTGAGGTATCCCACCTCGAGCCATCTTCATTTTGAAATAGGTGGGGGTATTTAGACTTCATTTTCTCATCTTCTTCCCACGGCATCTCTTCCACATTCTTGCTTCTCCAAACAACTTTCACGGAGGCTACCTCCTTATTCCGTAGCTTGCGGATTTGTTGGTCTAGGATGGATACTGGAATTTCCTTGTATGACAAGTCCTACATAATCTGTACATCATCCGTGGGCACCACTCGAGTAGGATTGCCAATGCATTTCAGAAGCATAGATACGTTAAAAACCGGATGGACAGACTCCAATTCTGTGGGCAATTCAACTCATAAGCTACTTGGTCCACTCTCCGAATGGTCCTATAAGGACAAATATACCGTGGGCCAAGCTTGCCTTTCTTGCCAAACCTCATCACGCCCTTCATAGGTGACTTTTTAAAGAATACCTAGTCATTAACCCTGAACTCTAAGTCTCGTCGGCGTATGTGAGAATATGACTTCTGACGACTCTGGACTGTGAACAGTCACTCCTGGATAAGCTTTACTTTTTCTACAGCCTGCTAAACTATGTCTGGCCCATGTAACCCAGATTCTCCAACATCAAACAACCCTATAGGAGATTTCACTTACACCCGCACAAAGCCTCGTACCGAGCCAAATGGATATTGGAGTGGTAACTATTATTATATGAAAACTCGATAAGAGGTAAATGTTCATCCAGACTTCTTTTAAAATCTAACACACATGCTCGAAACATATCCTCGAGCATCTAAATTATGCACTCGGCTTGTCCATCAGTCTGTGGATGAAAGCTATGCTGAGATTCACTTGAGTCCCTAGACCTCTCTGAAATGACCTCCAAAAATATGCTGTAAACTGGGGTCCACGGTCAGATATTATAGATACTAGGTATTCCGTGTAGCCGTACTATCTCCTTAATATATAACTTTGCATAATCTTATGCTATATATGTAGATCTAACCGATAGGAAATGAGCTGATTTTGTAAGCCTATCAACTATCACCCATGTGGAATTGAACTTACGATGAGAAAAAGGTAAACCTGTGACAAAGTTCATGTTTATCGCCTCCCATTTCCACTTCGGGATCCCTATAGCCTGCATTAGCCCTTTGGGTTTCTGGTGCTCTACCTTCACCTGCTGGCAACTAGGACACTGAGCAACAAACTCAGCAATATTCTTCTTCATATCGTTCCACCAGTATGTATCCTTCATGTCATGGTACATCTTCGTCGGCCAGGATGAATGGAGTACCACGAAGAATGTGCCTTTCACATAATCATGTCTCGTAGCCCTGCTACATATAGAACACAAAGAAGACCCCTATATCTGAGAACCCCATCTTCCTTAAGCTCTAACAACAGCTTCTTCTGCTGTGGAACTCGCTCTATCAACTCGACCAAATATGGGTCCTCGTACTACCTCTCATTTACTTCAGCTATGAGAGATGATTTTTTAGTATTTTGGAGTACAACTCCACTATCACCAGAGTCTACTAACCAAACCCCAAACAAGCCAATTAATGAATCCCTCTAGTTAATTGTCTTTTCTCGGCCTCTAAAAGTTCTAAGCTACCTATAGATCAGCGACTTAAGGCATCTGGTATAACATTAGCTTTCCCTGGGTGGTAGAGAATGATAACATCGTAAACTTTCAATAACTCAAACCATCTCCTCTGTCACAAATTCAACTCTTTTTGCTTGAAGATATATTGCAAGCTTTTTTTATCTATTAATATATCAAAATGAACAACAGATAAATAATGTTTCCATATCTTAAGAGCATGGACAACTGCAGCTAACTCGAGGTAGTGTGTCGGATAATTGCGCTCGTGCTTCCTTAACTGCATTGAAGCATACACAATTACCTTACCATGTTGCATCAAGACACATCCTAACGCGACACCTGAGGCATCACAATACATTTAATAACCATCTGGAACCTCTGGAAGGTTTAGAACTGGCGCTAGGTCAACCTGTTCTTATGCTCTTGGAAACTCTGCTCGCAAGCCTCTGTCCACTGAAACTTAGTTGCTTTCTGTGTCAACTTTTTCAATGGTGCCGAAAGGAAAAAAAACCCTCTACGAACCTCTAGTAGTATCCTGCTAAGCTTAGACAGCTACGAATCTCTGTCGGAGTGGTAGGTCTAGGCCAGGATTTCACAACCTCAATCTTCTGAGTATCTACCTTAATACCTCAATCAGTTACAATATGCCCCAAGAATTCTACAGACTTCAACCACAATTCACATTTAGAAAACTTAGCATATAATTTACTATCACGGAAGGTTTGAAGTACTGCTCGCAGGTGGTCCGCATGCTCATCCTATGGACATGAATAAACCAGAATATGATCAATAAATACTATCACGAACATAACTAAAAATTGCCGGAATACGCTATTCATCAAGTCCATGAATACAGTAGGTGCATTCGTCAACCCGAAAGACATGACAAGGAATTCAAAGTGGCCATATCGGGTCCTGAAGGCTGCCTTGGGAATATCTTTCTCCCTAACTCTGACCAAGTGGTGCCCCGATCTCAAATATATCTTTAAAAAACATCTATCTTCCTGCAACTGATCAAACAAGTCATCTATCCTTAGAAGTGAATACTCATTCTTAATAGTTGCCTTGTCCAGCTGCCTATAATCGATACACATCCTCAACGAGCCCTCTTTCTTCAGCACAAAAAGTAGCGGTGCACCCCAAGGTGAGGTACTGGGCATGAAGAAAACTTTCTCTAGCAAATCTTTAGCTGCTCCTTCAACTCCTTCAATTCAGCATGTGCCATTCTATACGAAAGGATGGATATTGGTTGAGTTCCCAGAAGAAAATCAATGCCAAAATCAATCTCTCGCTCTGGAGGAATACCTGGAAGTTCATCAGGAAATACATCTGCGTACTCTTTGACTACTGGAATAGATTGAAGTGTAGGTATCTCGGCATCTACATCTCTAACTCGCACAATATGATAAATGCACCCTTTTGCGATCATTTTCCTCGCCTTCAGATAAGAAATAAACCTACCTCTCGGTGTTGCTGTATTACCTACCCATTCAAGGACTGGCTCACAAGGAAAATGAAATTTGGCTGTCTTTGCTCGACAATCAACTGTGGCATAGCAAGCTGCCAACCAATCCATGCCCATGATAGCATCAAAATCCAACATCTCTACTCAACAAGGTCGGCTGAGGTCTGGCGACTACAGACTATCACCATACAACCTTGGTAAACCCGTCTAGAAATAATCGATTCTCTGATCAGTGTATATACCACAATAGAATCACTTAGTATTTTAGGCACTATACCAAACTTCCCCGTGACAAATAGGGTAATAAACGATAAAGTAGATCCCGGGTCTATCAAGGCATAAGCATCGTGAGAGCAAATGGTCAACAAACCTGTCACAACGTCTGAGGAAGACTCCTAGTCTTGTCGACCCGCTAAAGCATAGTTACAATTCTAGTCACCACCTGAACTGAAACCTCTACCTCTGCCTCGACCTCTACTAACCGAACACTAAGACTCGCCCCCTGAAGGATGCATGGACATAGATGATCATGTTGCTAAATTTGGTGGTTGTGCCATACCCCTAGAATCTCTATTTGGGTAATCTCGTGTCATCATATGCCCCAGACGTCCACATGTATAACAAGCATCAGAACCGGCTCGACATTGGCCCAAGAGTCCTCTACCACAGATGTCACACCGCGGTAGAAATGACCATGGCGGCCCTGAACTTCGCTGTCGCTGCAAACTCGATGCTTGTGAGCTCTCACCTAGTCCTGATTGAGTATAGCGCTCATACCTGTAACCCTGTAACTGAGGTAGCGGAGGCCTAGGCGGCCGTTCGAAGTACTGGGGGCTATAACTACCTTGAGACTGCTCCTTAGACTTGGCAAATCTCATCCTCTTACGTTGTCTTGACTCAGTCCTCTGTATACCCTGCTGCCGTTGCCTACCCCTTTCTATATTCTAGATGAATGCCTGAATTCAGGAAATATCTATACTATCCTACAATGCAGCGGTGGCACATGCCTCGGTCAACTCTAGGGCCAACCCTGCTATAAACCTATGAATCCTGTCCCGCATAGTAGCAACTACGGATGGTGCATATCTGGTCAATGAGTCAAAATGAAGACTATACTCTCAAAAACTCATATTGCCCTGCTTGAGTTCTAGAAATTGATAGACTCAAGCCTCTTTGATCTCCTGCAGTAAGTATTGGTCAAGGAAGGCATCTGAAAAGTTCTCCCAAATAGCTAGAGGTGCATCACGTCCCCTGGAACTCTCCCATCCCTCATACCACAAAGGATGGCTATATCTTAAAGTCGAAAAGCTGCTAGCTCAACTGCCTTTTTCTCCATGGCATGCATAACCCGAAAGGTCCTGTGAAGCTGATCTATGAAATCCTGCGGGTCCTCCCTCTGATCTGTCCCCGTGAACTCAAAGCAATAAACCCTCCGACCCTTAAACTCCCATATCCCTCAGAAGATCCTGCACTACCGGGTGCCCTAACCTATTGCTGGGTAGCTCCCAACTGTGTCAACAAATGCACTGCACTCCTTAAAACTGATCTGATTGAAGCGGAGGGGGAACTAGATGTGTGGTCTCCCTAAGAATCTCCTCAAGTAGTGGAGGAGCCGGTAATGGCTGAGTAGGGATCTCTCCCTGGGCATCCGGTTGGGTCCCATCTACTGGAGGTACCCTGCTAGTCCCCTCACCTACTGGTGTATCTCTCCTCTAGCTAGCCATAGTCATCCTAGTCACCATCATCTGTGCATACAAATGCCAACACGTAAATTTAACTCAAATTTCCTATAACTCAGTTCTACAACACGATTTAGATTTGAAAGAAGGGTAACCAACTCTTAAATGCCCTGTAGTCCCCTGCTTATATAATGTGGTGCACAACACATCTATAGACAAGACCCTACTAGAAACAACTTGATACCACTTTTGTCATGCCCCGAGACTGGGGGCGTGACCGACACCCGGTGCTTCATCTATCATTTCGTACCAACTTGCGACTAAGGGACTATAGACATTTAATGTCATACTTTGGCCATGGGGCCACATTGTAAGACAACCTCCAAAGCAAAATATAAAATTGAACGAAAACTAATGCTAACTAAACATCAATATAAATCTAGGCCGACAAGGCCTTCATAACTACTACATCTGACAAACCAGCAACATATACATACAAGGCCTACAAGCCCAACATACTACACTAACTGACAGTTTATGTCTACAAGCCTCTACTGATGGATGTACTGTGATCGGAACAGCGCCCCGACCTACTCATAACTTATATACATATATACACAAGATGTATGCAAAACTCTTGACCCGGCAACTCCGAAGGATGTGGAGCTTACCGATAAATCTAAACTCTGGCAACACCTACTGAAGAGGTCTATTTGTCTATTTGTCTGAACCTGCACACATGAAATGCAGCGTCTCTAGAGAAAGGGACGTCAGTACGAAATAATGTACCGAGTATGTAAGGAAATAAAATAACTTAAAGCCGAAACTAAACTGATAATATAATAAGTGAAAGTAATTGGGTGTCAAATATGATTTGGAGATGTACTTACCTGCTAATACTGACTCAACTCTCTCAATATAGTAAGTAAAATAAATGTCCGGTTCTATGAGGCTCGGAACGTGTAACTACTCTGCCGTAGTAGGCTCTCTCTTAGGCATTCGGACATACTAGGTTCCGTATCTCGGCTATGCTGGGCTCGCTTAGAGGCACTGGACCATAGTAGGCTCGGTATTTAACTTACCATCTAATCAGAGGTTGCTCAATCGAGGCCTGTCCACCGATTATAGCTCAATGGTGGTGAGAATACTGTAATACTCTATCTATCTATCTATCTATATATATATATATATATATATATATATATATATATATAGAACCTCTTCTCTCTTGACTGGAATAAGACAATATCAATTGAATATAAAGTCCCGATAAGGGAGAATACTGTAATTTATGAGACTGTACATAAGTTCAGGAATATGAACTTCTCTTTATGCCTGGTTATCAAACTCGTTTAATTACGAGATCATGCCAAAATGCAGGAAGCGCTTAGCCTTAACATACCTTGAGTAGAGAAAAATCCGTATTATATTCTTGAAAAAGATTGCACTGTACTCCCTTAGAATCACAAAATCATGTTGCCATTATAATATGGAGTCTCTTATGAATTTCCAAATTCCCCCACCTTCTTTCTTGGCTTTTCCTTTCTGTATATCTCCCTTAACAAATGAATTTTTATATTAATGCAAGATAAGTATAGAGATGACTAATATGACTTCCCTTCGACATATTTGCAAGGAATGTCTTAGAATATTATCCATGTGTCCTCTTAATTGATTGTCTAAAGTCAAGAGTCATTATAAAATCTTCCTCCACTTGCTGCCACGTTGGGGGCTTTGTCTCCACATACAATTATCCATAATCCCAAAATAACCTCATTCCCGAAATTATGTTGATTAGCTTACGATGAAACTTGAACGTATGAAAATGCGAGATGTAACACTTCGAGCATCATTGTTGGGCAAAGCCACGACTTCAACCCACTTTGACACATAATCCACAGCTACCAATATGTAATTGTTCCCACAAGAGCTCATAAAAGGACCCATGAAATCAGTTCTCCACACGTCAAAAATGTCAATCTCCAAGATGGTGGTGAGGGGCATCGCATTTTTCTTAGAAATACCACCGGCCCTTTGACATTCATCAAAACACTTGACGAGATGTCTAGCGTCCTTGTAAAGAGTAGGCCAATAGAATCCACAACTCAACACTTTTGTTGCCGTTCTAGCTCCCCCATGGTGACCACCATGTGGTGAAGAGTGGAAAGCCTCAATAACTTCCATTTGTTCCTCCTCTGGCATACATCGTCGAATCACACCATCAGTACAAATCCTGAAGAGATATGTCTCATCCCAATAATAGTCAAGGCAATCCCGTTTGAGCTTCTTCCTTCGGTTTGAAAAGAACTCATTCGGTAAAACTCCACTCATAAGATAATTGGCTACGTCGGCGAACCATGGCATCACGGTCATAGAAATGGCTAGGAGTTGATTGTTGGGAAATGCATCATTTATCTCAAGGCCGTCATGTGGCCTCCCCTCGTCCTCCAACGAGACAAGTGGTCCGCCACCTGGTTTTCACTACCCTTGCGGTCTTGAATCTCTAGATCAAACTTTTACAAAAGAAGCTCCCACTACATTAGTCTTGCTTAAGATTCTTTATTTCTCATCAAATATCGAAGTACTGCATGGTCGGTGTGAACAATTACCTTTGTACCTATCAAGTAAGGGCGTAACTTCTCCATAGCAAAGACAATATCAAGGAGCTCTTTTTCAGTCACTGTGTAGTTGACTTGGGCATCACTCATGGTCTTACTAGCATAGTGGACCGGAAGGAGGATTTTGTTGACACGTTGCCCCAATACTGCTCCAACCGCCACATCACTTGCATCACACATGAGCTCGAAAGGCAAGCTCCAATCTGGTGTGGTGATAAGAGGAGTAGTAGTCAACTTGAACTTGAGCAATTCAAATGCCCTCATACTATCTTCATTGAAATGGAACTTGGCATCCTTCTCCAAAAGATTACACAAGTGGTTTACCACCTTAGAAAAGTCCTAGATGAATCGGTGATAGAACCCCGCATGACCCAAGAAGCTCCTCACTCCCTTCACGGATGTAGGGGGTGGGAGATTGGAGATCATCTTAATTTTGGCCTTGTCGAACTCAATACCATGCATCAAAAATTTGTGGCCGAGGACTACCCGCCTGTCTATCATAACCTGCACGCATGAAATGCAGCGTCCCCAGAAAAAGAGATGTCAGTACGAAATAATTTACCGAGTATGTAAGGAAATAAAATAACTGAAAGCTGAAACTGAACTGATAATATAATTTCTGAAAGTAACTGGGAGTCAAATATTATTTGGAGATATACTTACCTGCTGATACTGACTCAACTCTCTCAATATAGTAAGTAAAATAAATGCCGGGCTCTATACGGCTCAGAACGTGTAATTGCTCTGCCGTAGTAGGCTCGATCATATGCGCTCGGCCATACTAGGATCCATATCTCGGTCATGTTGAGCTGGCTCATAGGCGTTCGACCATGGTAGGCTCGGTATATAACTTACCATCTGATCAGAAGTTGCTCAATAGGGGCCTGCCCACGATTATAGCTCGATGGTGGTGAAAATACTGTAATACTGTATATATATAACCTTTTCTCTCTTTACTGGAAGAAGACAATACTCAATTGAATAAAAAGTCCCGATAAGAGAGAATACTGTAATTTATGAGACTAGGATAATGTACATAAGTTCAGGAATACAAACTTCTCATTATGCCTCGTTATCAAACTCGTGTAATTACAAGTTCATGCCAAAATGAAGGAAGGGCTTAGCCTTAAAATACCCGGAGTAGGGAAAAATCCGTATGATATTCTTGAGAAAGATTGCACCGTACTCCCTTAGATTCACAAAATCCCATTTCTATAATAATATGGAGTCTCGTATAAATTTCTAAATTCCCTCACCTTTGTTATTGGCTTCGCCTTTCTATATATCTCCCTTACCAAATGAATTTTGATATTAATTCAAGACAAATGTAGGGATGACTAATATGACTTCCCTTTTTACGTGTTTGCAAGGAATGTCTTAGAATATTATCCATGTGTCCTCTTAATTGATTGTCTAAAGTCAAGAGTCATTATCAAATCTTCCTCCACTTTCTGCCACGTGGGGGCTTTTTCCCCACCCACAATTATCCACAAATCCTCAATTACATGGTTAATTTCGCATTAAACCAATAGTTAATCAATTGCCCACGTAATTAAGAATTATCTCAAACTACTTAAAATACTACTCATTTTTAATAACTTATACATCATACTATTATGGTCATATGGCACCTTGTATGGCACTAGTCCATAAGTACGGGGTATTATAGCTTGGACCGTATTTTATTCAAAATTGCCAAACTTTGACGAAACTCATTTTCGTCTATTTGCTTACCCTCTCTCCTTCACGAGTTTACTCATCACGTGTTTGAAATAGCATAATGCTTATAATACCAAAATTACCTAATTCTTGAACTTACGTTGATTAACTTACGACGAAACTTTAACGTATGAAAACGCGATATGTAACATCCTTTCCCCCTTAGAAACATTCGTCCTCGAATGTTTATTCTTAGAGACTTTGGGAAAATTTTACCGAAGTCTCCTTCATATACTAGATTAAAACCAACCTATACGCAGCCAGAAACATACTATAC
Source organism: Nicotiana paniculata (assembly GCA_005239505.1). NCBI lineage: Eukaryota > Viridiplantae > Streptophyta > Magnoliopsida > Solanales > Solanaceae > Nicotiana > Nicotiana paniculata. The sequence continues at coordinate 19,074 of MDKI01225453.1, forward strand.
ATGCCACACAAGGCCTCACACAACTATCCATTATAAATTTCGAAAGTCAAAAATAAGAGCTTACCTGATGAACTACTAGCTTGAATAGAGCTGTGCTGAGGTATCCCACCTCGATCCATCTTCAATTTCAAATAGGTGGATGCATTTAGATTTCATTTCTTCCTCCTCTTCCCACTTCATCTCTTCCACATTCTTGTTTCTCCATAAAACCTTCACGGAGGCTACCTCCTTATTTCGTAGCTTGCAGGTTTGTTGGTATAGGATGAAAATCGGAATTTCCTCGTATGACAATTCCTCCGTAATCTGTACATCATCCGTGGGCACCACTCGGGTAGGATCGCCAGTGCACTTCTGTAGCATAAATACGTGAAAAACTGGATGAACAGACTCAAATTCTAAGGGCGATTCTAACTCATAAGCTACTTGACCCACTCTTTGAATGATCCTATAAGGCCCAATATACCATGGGATAAGCTTGCCTTTCTTGCCAAACCTCATCACGCCCTTCATAGGTGACACTTTTAAGAATACACAATCATTAACCCAGAACTCTAAGTCTCATAGGCATATGTTAGAATATGACTTCTGACGACTCTGGGCTGTCAATAGTCGCTCCTAGATAAGCTTTAATTTTTCGATGGCCTGCTGAACCAGGTTTTGCCCATGTAACGTAGATTCTCCAACACCAAACCACCCTATAGGAGATCTGCACTTACGCCCGTACAAAGTATCATACGGAAACATATGGATACTGGAGAGGTAACTGTTATTATATGCAAACTCGATAAGAGGTAAATGTTCATCCCAAATTCTTTTAAAATCTAACACACATGCTCGTAATATATCCTCGAGCATCTAAATTGTGCGCTCGGCTTGTCCATCAACCTGTGGATGAAAAGCTGTGCTGAGATTCACCTGAGTCCCTAGACTTCTCTGAAATGACCTCCAAAAATATGGTGTAAACTAGGGTCTACAGTCAGATATAATAGATACTGGTACTCCGTGTAGCCGCATTATCTCCTTAATATATAACTTTGTATATTCTTCTGCTGTATATGTAGATCTGGCTGGTAGGAAATGAGTTGATATCGTGAGCCTATCGATTACCACCTATATGGAATCGAACTTACAATGAGAACGAGTTAAACTCGTGAAAAAGTCCATGTTTATCGCCTCCCATTTCCACGTCAGGATCTGTATAGTCCATATTAGCCCTCCGGGCTTCTGGTGCTCTACCTTTACTAGCTGGAAACTAGGACACTGAGCGACAAACTCAGCAATATTCTTCTTCATATCGTTCCACCAGTACACATCCTTCATGTCATGGTACATCTTCATCGACCCAGGATGAATGGAGTACCACGAAGAATGTGCCTCTGACATAATACTGTCTCGTTGCCCTCTACACCTGGAACACACAGACGACCCCTATATCTGAGAACCCCATCTTCCTTGAGCTCTAACAACGACTTCTTTGTTGCGGAACTCGCTCTCTCAACTCGACCAACTCTAGGTCCTCGTACTACCTCTCCTTTACTTCAACTATGAGAGATGATTTTGCAGTATTTTGAAGTATAACTCCACTCTCACCAGAGTCTACTAACCGAACCCCAACCAAGCCAATTGATGAATCTCTCTATTTAATTGTCTTTTCTCGGCCTCTAGTTGTGCTAAGCTACCCATAGATGAACGACTTAAGGCATTTGCTACAACATTAGCTTTCCTTGGGTGGTAGAGAATAATAAAATCGTAATCTTTCAATAACTCAAGCCATCACCTCTGTCGTAAATTCAACTCTTTTAGCTTGAAGATATATTGCAGGCTTTTATGATTTGTGAATATATCAACATGAACACCATGTAAATAATGGTGCCATATCTTAAGTGCATGGACAACTGCAGCTAACTCGAGGTTGTGGGTCAAATAATTCTGCTCGTGCTTCCTTAACTGCGTTGAAGTATACGCAATTACCCTCCCATGTTGCATCAGGACACATCCTAACCCGAAACCCGAGGCATCACAATACATGGAATAACTATCAGGACCCTCTGGAAGTGTTAGAACTGGCGCTGAAGTCAACATTTTCTTAAGCTCTTGGAAACTCTACTCGCAAGCCTCTGTCACTGAAACTTAGTTGCTTTCTGCGTCAAATTTGTCAATGGTGCCGAAAGGGAAGAAAAACCCTCTACAAACCTCCGGTAGTATCCTGCTAAGCCTAGAAAGCTACAAACCTCTGTCGGAGTGGTAGGTCTAGGCCAGAATTTCACAGCCTCAATCTTCTGAGTATCTAACTTAATATCTCCATCGATTGCAATGTGCCCCAAGAATGCTACAGACTTCATCTATCACTCATATTTAGAAAACTTAGCATATAATTTACTACCACAGAGGGTTTGGAGTACCGTTCAGGTGGTCCTCATGCTCATCCTATGAACGTGAATAAACCAGAATATCATCAATAAATACTATCACGAACAAATCTAAAAATGGCCGGAATATGCTATTCATCAAGTCCATGAATACGACGGGAGTATTTGTCAACACGAAGGACATGGCTAGGATTTGGAAGTGGCCATATCAGTTCCTGAAGGCTGTCTTGGGAATATCTTTCTCCCGAAATATGACCTGGTGGTAACCCGACCTCAAAATGTATCTTTGAAAAGCATCTAGCTCCCTGCAACTGATCAAACAAGTTATCTATCCTTGCAAGTGGAACTTATTCTTAATAGTTACCTTGTTTAGCTACCTATAATCGATATACATCCTCAGTGAGCCGTCTTTCTTCCGCACAAACAGTGTCGATGCACCCCAAAGTGAGGTACTGGGCCTCATGAAACCTTTCTCCATCAAATCTTTTAACTGCTCCTTTACCTCCTTTTATACGGCAGGTGCCATTCTATACAGACAGATGGATATGGTTGAGTTCCCTGAAGCAAATCGATGACAAAATTAATATCTCGCTCTGGAGGAATACTTGGAATTTCATATGGAAATACATGTGCGTACTCTTTGACTAATGGAATAGATTGAAGTGTAGGTATCTCAGCATCTACATCTCTAAATCGCACAATATGATAAATGCACCTTTTGCGATCATTTTTCTCGCCTTCAGATAGGAAATAAACCTACCTCTGGGTGTTTCTGTATTACCTTCCCATTCAAGGACTGACTCACCCGAAAAATGAAATTTGGATGTCTTTGTTGGACAATCAACTGTGGCATAGCAAGATGCCAACCAATCCATGCCCATGATAGCATCAAAATCCAACATCTCTAGATCAACTAGGTAAGATGTGGTCTGACGACCACAAACTGTCACCATATAACCTCGGTAAAACCGTCTAGCAATAATCGATTCTCCGATCGGTGTAGATACTACAAAAGGATCACTTAGTATTTCAGGCACTATACAAAACTTCCCCGTGAAAAATGGGGTAATACATGTTAAAATAGATCCCGGGTCTATCAAGGCATAAGCATCGTGAGAGCAAATGGTCAACATACCTGTCACAACGTCTGGTTAAGACTCCTGGTCCTGTCGACCTGCTAAAGCATAGTTACAATTTAGTTACCATCTGAACTGGAACCTCTATGTCATGACCCAAAATCCTAACTCAGGTCGTGATGGGGCCCAACACCGGGGTCAGGCAAGCCAACACCCAAATAACTAAGGATTTTCATATATTTGATTAAACATTCCAACACGTGCCAAGTTTTAAAGCTCAAAACATCAATTGAAAAGGATAATTAGCCAATTTAACCAAAAGCAGTCATAAAGATACGTGGTCCAATATTTATACAGACCCGTAAACTATAATATCTACCACGTGTGTGCCAGGAACTAATGTCACAAGTCCTACGAGCATACTAACATAATATATAAAAGATATAATATAATTGTCCCACTGTCTTGAAGAAATAGACGGGAATAACAAAAGAAACTCCATGGTGCTACTGAGGATCGTCAGGAGAAGCAGATCACCATGAAGTCAGGTCCAATCTATACTCAGAATCGAGTTCCGATCTGATGACCAGATGCACTAGCCTCAGAACCTGTACAATTAAGTACATAAGTGTAGCATGAGTACATAGATAGATATGTACCTAGTGAGTATCCAGTCTAATCTCGAAGAGGTAGTGACGATAGGTCGACTTGACACTCACTAGGGTCTAGCAATATAATTAATAAGATATGGTAACAGCAATAGGCATACGAGGACGATAAAACAGCAAACATTGAAGTAACTGCAATGCAAATAAAACTGGAAGTAAATAAACAATTACTACTTCATTTTTCCCCAAATAGATGTCATTTCAATATCCATGAAGTATTTAACAATTTAGCATGCGCATACGGGATAAGGACAACCGGCCTGAGCCATCATAATAATTATATATGTGCACTGCCGAGGGTTGAACGGCCCGAGCCATAATGTATCTTTTAATCCTCCATGGCGTACGGCCCGCTCCCATGAGAGTGGGGGAAATAACACTCCGCTCGTGGAATGTAAATTGCGAAGCAGTCACATGCACACACAATATTCTTCATAAATTACTTTCCAGTGAACAATTCCTTTAAATTATCAAGTTTCATGATCTCAGGGAACAAGGCTACATATAACATGAATTCATGAAGCATATGATTCATTTCGAGGAAAAACACAAGGCATGATGTGGGCCTAACTACCCGGACATAACAATAATAGCCGTGACGTACGGACTCTCGTCACTTTATACGTACGTATCCCTCAAGAATATTAAAACATAGCATTTAGATCACCTATGAGGATAATTTCCTCTTACAAGGTTAGAAAGGAGACTCACCTCGTGTAGAGCCTTATTCCCGGGTCAAGAACGCGCCCGAAACTCCAAACTTGACACTCAGGGACTCGAAACTAGCCAAATGTTACACAAATATATCAATTTATACTCAAAAGTATGGAATTCTTCTGTTTACTTACTTATTTCACCTTACTTTGAAAAATTCTAAAATACACCCCCGGGCCCACATGCTCGGTTTTCGGAAATTTTCGAAGGAATCAATTGTCCATAACAAGGATCATTAATATATTATTTTTGTGTTTTTTCATGGCAAATTCCTTGGTAATTCTCCTAATTTTTATGAAATCTAGGTTTTTACTCTAACCCTTGAATTTCACTAATTAATGAGTTAATCTACCTAAGAATCCAAGTATTAGACTAAGTTTATTGTAGGAATTACTTACCTCCAATAACTAGGTCGTTTGCCCCTCTTGAATGCTCAAAATTACCCCAAGGAAGAAGAAGAAGGTGAGGAAAAATGAATTAATCCCGTTATAAAAACACACTACCCAGTTTTTTCCTCTATGTGAACGCAGCCTGGGCAGTGCGTTCGCGCAGCCTGGGCAGTGCGTTCGCGCAGCCTGGGCAGTGCGTTCGCGATGCCTAAGCGACCAGGCCCTCAGGGGCATTCTATGCGAACGCGTAGGAGAGACTGCGAACGCGTAGGAGACACTGCAAACGCGGAGGCTAGGTGGGCTAGACCTTCGCGAACGCGGCAGGTGGGCTACTGACGCACATGGTAAGGGGCAAGTTGGGCTAGCCCATAGCCAGAGAATCCCAACAATCGCGATAACGGGGCCCTTATTGTGAACGCACAGAGAATTCACCACCCCTGCCCAGTTCCTTCTTTGCGAACGCGGTCACCCCCTCTCCCTTCCGTGAACGCGGAGAAGGAAATCAGACCTGAAATTTTTTGGTTTTTAGCATTTAGCTCTGAGGGGTCCGAAACTCACCTGAGCCCCCTGGGACCCCGTCCAAAGGCACTGGCAGGTCTGTATTCACGATACAGACTCGCTAAAATTTTCGGAACGTGAAAAAAAACAATGAAACTAAGAATTCGACCCCAAAACCAAATTGAATCAAAATTTGAACTTAGAGTTCTAAAATTCGCTTTAAATGCGCCGAACCGACCTATACTACTCGAAATGACACCAAATTTTGCAAGCAAGTCATCAATGAAACAACGGAACTATTCCGGATCTCGAAATTCCGTTCAGACCTCGATAACACAAAAATACGTCCCAAACAACAACATGAACTTCAGGAAACTCTTATTTCGATATTGGGCGCCAAAACGCTCCCCGGTCATCTAAAACCCATTCTGAACATACGCCCAAGTCCGAAATCATCATACAAAGCTACCGGAACCGTCGAAATTCGATTCCGAGGTCGTTTACTCAAAAGGTTGACTGAAGTCAAACTTGGCCTTAAAGGCCAACCTTCAAGAACCAGGTGTTCCTATATCACTCTAAACACTTCCGAATCCCGCACCACCCGTCCCTGCAAGTCATAAATCATAATAAATCGCTATGGGAAGTCTCATTTACGGGAACGAAGTCTTGATACACAAGACGACCGGGCTGGTCGTTACATTCTCTACCTCTTAAACAAACATTCGTCCTCGAACGGGTCTAGAATCATACCTGAAGTGCTGAATAAATGTGGATATCTGCTCCGCATGTCCTCCTCGGACTCCCAGGTTGCCTCCTCGATTGGTTGGCCCCTCCACTGGACCTTTACGGCAGAAACTCTCTTGGATCTCAACTGGCGATCCTACCCGTCAATAATAGCAACTGACGCCTCCTCGTAGCCCAACCTCTCATCCAACTGAATAGTGTTGAAATCAACCACGTGAGAGAAGTCGGCGTGGTACCTCCTGAGCATGGATATGTGAAAGACCGAATAAACTCCTGATAAACTGGGAGGTAAGACAAGCTCATAAGCAACCTCCCCAACTCACCTCAACACCTCGAAAGGACCTATAAACCTCGGGCTCAGCTTTCCCTTCTTCCCGAAGCGCATAATTCCCTTCATCGGGAAGACCTTCAACAAAACCTTATCTCTCTCCATAAATGATACGTCACGTGCCTTCTGATCCGCGTAACTCTTTTGTCTGGACTGTGCGGTGCAGAGCCTCTCCTGAATGAACTTCACCTTCTCCAAAGCATCCTTCACCAAGTCGGTGTCATATAACTTAGTCTCGCCAGGCTCAACACCCGATAGGAGAACGACATCGCCGACCATACAAAGCCTCAAATGGAGCCATCTCGATGCTGGACTGATAACTATTATTGTAAGGAAACTCGACCAAAGGCAAGAACTGGTCCCACTGACCTCCGAAGTCAATCACACATGCCCGAAGCATGTCCTCCAATATTTGAACTATACGCTCCGACTGACCATCAGTCTGAGGGTGAAATGTTGTGCTGAGTTATATCTGGGTACCCATCTCACTATGCAATGCTCTCCAGAAGTGCGAGGTGAACTGAGGACCTCGATCTGATATAATGGACACTGGTACACCCTGCAACCGGACTATCTCCAGAATGTAGATCTGGGCTAACCTCTCAGAAGTATATGTAATAGCTACTGGAATGAAATGCGCCAATTTTGTCAACCTATCCACAATGACCCAAACCGCGTCAACCTTCCGCAAGGTCCGAGGCAACCCAACCACGAAGTCCATAGTGATGTGCTCCCACTTCCACTCAGGAATGGGCATCTGCTGAAGTAGGCCTCCTAGCCTCTGGTGCTCATACTTGACCTGCTGGCAATTAAGACATCTGGCCACATACCCCACTATGTCCTTCTTCATCTGCCTCCACCAGAAACGCTGCTTCAAATCATGATACATCTTCGTAGCACCAGGATGAATAGAGTACCGTGAACTGCGTGCCTCCTCTAGAATCCTCTCTCTCAGGCCATCGACATTAGGAACACATAAACGACCCTGAAGTCTCAGATCACCATCCTTGCCCATGGTAACGTCTTTGGCACAACCTTGAACCACTCTCTCTCGTAGCTCTGCCAAGTACAGATCATTAAACTGCCGAGCCTTAATCTCTCCCAATAACAAAGACTGAGCAACCACATGTGCTAGAACTCGACGAGGCTGTGAAAGGTCTAACCTCACCAGGTGATTAGCCAAGGAATGAATGTCCAAGGGCACAGGTCTCTCCTCTGCTGCAATATAAGACAAGCTACCCATACTCTCTGCCTTCCTGCTCAAGGCATCTGCTACCACATTTTCCTTGATATCATAATCCTTCAACAGCTCAAGCCACCTGCGCTGCCTCAAATTAATATCCCTCTGCTTGAACAAGTGCTGCAAGCTGCAGTGGTTTGTTTAAACCTCACAGGACACCCCATACAAGTAGTGCCTCCAGGTATTAAGATCATGAACAATCGCCGCCAACTCTAAATCGTGCACAGGGTAATTCTTCTCATGAACCTTCAGCTGGCGGGAAGCATAAGAAATAACTCTCCTTTCCTGCGTCAACACACATCCCAAACCAACGCGTGAACCGTCGCAATACACTGTATACATCCCAGAACTGGTGTTGAGGTCAATATTGTCTTGAGCTTCTGAAAGCTCGCCTCACACTCGTCGGACCATCGGAATGGGGCATTCTTTTGAGTCAATCTAGTCAATGGAGCTACAATAGAAGAGAACCCCTCCACAAATCGGCGATAATAGCCTGCTAGGCCCAAAAAGCACCTGATCTCCGTAGCTGAAGTAGGACGCGACAAACTCTGAACTGCCTCAATCTTCTAAGGATCAACCTTGATACCCTCTCCGGATACCACATGCCCCAAGAATACCATGGAATCCAACCAGAACTCACACTTGGAAAACTTAGCATATAGTTTCTGTTCTCGCAAAGTCTGGAGAACAACTCTCAAATGCTGCTCGTGCTCCCCCAGGCTACATGAGTAGATAAAAATGTCATCAATAAAGACAATGACAAAGGAATCAATATACGGCCTGAACACCCTGTTCACCAAGTCCATAAATGTTGCTGGGGCATTAGTCAAGCCAAAGGACATCACCAGGAACTCATAATGGCCATATCTCGTACAAAAATCAGTTTTTGGAACATCCGAGGCACGAATATTCAACTGGTTACCCCGATCTCAAATCAATCTTAGAAAATATCCGAGCACCCTGAAAATGATCAAACAAATCATAGATGCGCGGCAGTGGATATTGTTATAAATAATGACCTTGTTCAACTGGCGATAATCAATACACATCCGCATAGACCCATCCTTCTTTTTCATGAATAGAACTGGAGAACCCTAAGGCGATACACTCGGTCCAATAAACCCCTTAGCTAGCGACTCCTCAAGATGCTCCTTCAACTCTTTCGGAGCCATACGATACGGGGGGATAGAAATAGGTTGAGTACCTAGAGCCACATCAATATAGAAATCGATATCACGATCCGGAGGCATGCCCGGAATTTCTGAAGGAAATACATCAGCAAACTCTTGGAAAACTGGCACTGAATCAATCGTCGGAGACTCAGTGGTGGTGTCCCGCACATAAGAAAGATACGCCAGACAACCCTTCTCGACCATATGTCGAGCCTTCAGGAATGAGATAACCCGGCTGGTTGCACTAACTGAGGAACCTCTCCACTCCAGTCTAGGCAACTCGGGCATGGCTAAAGTAACTGTCTTGGCATGGCAATCTAGCACGACATGATAGGGGGATAGCCAATCCATGCCTATAAAAACCTCAAAATCAACCATGTAAAGCAATAGAAGGTTTGTTCGGGTCTCGAACCCACATAAGGTGATCACACAAGACCGATAGACCCGATCTACCACTACAGAACCTCCCATAGGAGTGGAAACAATATAGGAGAACCCAAAGAATCGCGAGGAACATCCAGAAAATGAGAAAATAAGGTAGAAACATAAGAGTAGGTGGATCCTGGATCAAATAACAATGATGCCTCTCTACCACATACTGCAATAACACCTACGATCGCGACATCTGTGGTCACTGCATCTGATCTGGCCGGAATAACATACAATCTAGCTGGAGCACTGGAAGACTGAGCTCCGCCAGAGTGAGCAGGGGCTGACTGACCTCCCCCTGACTGGCCTCCACCTCTAGGACGACCTTTGTCGAACTGTCGTCTACCTCTAGGTGGCCTGACTGCTGGTGCTGGACCCATAGGCTGATAACCCTGCTGCACTTCTTTGCCTCGAAACCTGGGACAATGCCTCTTTATATGACCTGGATCCCCACACTCATAAAAACCTCCAGGTATCACAACCTGTTTCCCCAAAAAAGATCCCTGAATGGATGAAGGGCGGTGTCTACTCTCTGGAATAGCACTGAAGTAAGGACTGGAGTATCCCTGATGACTAGAATAACCACTGAGTGACCTCTGAATAGCTGGAGGGTGGTAGAACGCTCTGGCATAGTGCTGAACTGAGGCCTCGCTGGAACACCTCGGGGAGGTGGTGGGGTGCTAAATATGGAGGCATGCTGGGCTGACCTCTACTAAACTGACCTCTGCCCCTAACTGGGGCACCTCTGAAATCTCCGGAGAATCTAGCCCTCTTATCCTGCTGCCCCTGCTCCCTGATCGTCCACCGATAACCTTGATCCTGCGAGCAATCTCCACCACGAGCTGACCTACAGCCTAGGTGGTAAGAGTCTGGGGCCCCTTTCCCGCCAGAGATGTGGCAGGATCTGCTGGAAATAAACCAGCTTGGGACATAGTGTCCATAAACCGCATCATACGGCCCATGACCATAAGCCTGGCGCCGTCATAAAGTCCACTGGAGCAGGATCTGTTGGGGGCACTCACCCTGCTCCTCTATAGTAGGATCTTCTAGTGGTGGTGCAACTGGAATAGCTCTGGGACACCATCGTCCCCTACCTCGGGCCGGTGCTCTCCCCCAACCTCTACCACGGCCTCGGACAACAGGGGTAGCGGCCCCTCCCGGGTCTGGAACATCGGATGCACGCGTCCACACCATCTGTAAGAGAATAGAAGAATGAGATTTGGTAAACCATCGACTGCACGATAGAATAAGAATAAGGAGAGGTTTCATAACACCCTATAGCCTCCCGAAGATAAGTACAGACGTCTCCGTACCGATCCGCAAGACTCTTTCACGTGACTTGTGAGACCTACGTGAACCAAGAGCTCTGATACCATATTTTCACGACCCAAAATCCAAAATCAGCTCGTGATGGCGCCCAACACCGGGGTCAGGCAAGCCAACACCCAAATAACCAAGGATTTTCACATATTTGATTAAACATTCCAACACGTGCCAAGTTTTAAAGCCTAAAACATTAATTGAAAAGGATAATTAGCCAATTTAACCAAAAGCAGTCATAAGGAGGCGTGGGCCAATATATACAGACCCGTAAACCATAATATCTACCACGTGTGTACCGGGAACTAGTGTCACAAGTCCTACGTGCACAGTAAAAGAATATACAAAGGATATAATATAATTGTCCCACTGTCTGGAAGAAATAGACGGGAATAAAAAAAGAAACTCCATGGTGCTACCGAGGATCGTCAGGAGAAGCAGCTCGCCGTGAAGTCAGGTCCAATCTATACTCAGAATCGAGCTTCGATCTGATAGCCAGATGCACCAGTCTCAGAACCTGTACAATTAAGTACATAAGCATAGCAAGAGTACATAAATAGATATGTACCTAGTGATTACCCAGTCTAATCTCGAAGAGGTAGTGACGAGGTCGACTTGACACTCACTAGGGTCCAGCAATATAATTAATAGATATGGTAACAACAATAGGCATACAAGGATGATAAAATAATAAACATTGAAGTAACTGCAATGCAAATAAATCTGCAAGTAAATAAACAATTACTACTTCATTTCCCCCCAAATATCTATCATTTCAATATCCATGAAGTATTTAACAATTTAGCATGCGCATACGCGATAAGGACAACCGGCCTGAGCCATCATAATAATCATATTTGTGCACTGTCGAGGGTCGAACGGCCCGAACCATAATGTATCTTTTAAAATCCTCCATGGCGTACGGCCCGCTCCTAAGAGAGTGGGGGAAATAACACTCTGCTCACGGAATGTAAATTGCAAAGCGGTCACATGCACACACAATATTCTTCATAAATTACTTTCCAGTGAACAATTCATTTAAAGTATCAAATTCCATGATCTCAGGGAACAAGGCTACATATAACATAAATTCATGAAGCATATAATTCATTTCGAGGAAAAACACAAGGCATGATGTGGCCTAACTACCCTGACATAACAATATTGCCGCTACGTACGGACTCTCGTCACTTTGCACGTACGTAGCCCCCACGAACATTAACACATAGCATTTAGATCTCCTATGGGGACAATTCCCTCTTGCAAGGTTAGAAAGGAGACTCACCTCGTGTAGAGCCTTCTTCCTGGGTCAAGAACGCACCCAAAACTCCAATCTCAACATCCAAGGACTCGAAACTAGCCAAATGTTATACAAATATATCAATTTATACTCAAAAGTATCGAATTCTCCTATTTACTTAGTTATTTCACCTTACGTTGAAAAATCCTAAAATACACCCCCGGGCCCACATGCTCGGATTCCGGAAATTTTCCAAGGAACCAATTACCCATAACCTAAGGATAATTAATATATAGTTTTTGTGTGATTTCATGGCAATTTCCTTGGTAATTCTCCCAATTTTTATAAATCCTAGGTTTTTACTCTAACCCTTGAATTTCCACTACCTAAGAATCCAAGTATTAGACCAAGTTTATGGTAGGAATTACTAACCTCCAATAAGTAGGTCGTTTGCCCCTCTTGAATGCTCAAAATTACCCCAAGGAAGAAGAAGAAGGTGAGGAAAAATGAATTAATCCCGTTATAAAAACACACTGCCCAGTTGTTTCCTCTATGCGAACGCAGCCTGGGCAGTGCGTTCGCGATGCCTAAGCGACCAGGCCCTCAGGGGCCTTTTATGCGAACGCGGATGAGACACTGCGAACACGGAGGCTAGCTGGGCTAGACCTTCGCGAATGCGGCAAACGGGATGCAGATGCACAGGGTAAGGGGCAAGCTGGGCTGACCCATAGCCAGACACTACGCGAATACGGGGGAGGTGTGAGAACGCATTGGGTCAGAAGCCCAACATATCGCGATCGTTGGGCCCTTAGTGCGAACGCACAGAGCATTTACCATCCCTGGCCAGTTCCTTCTTCGCGAACGCGGTCACACCCCCCCTACAAACGCGGAGAAGGAAACCAGACCTGAAATTTTTTGGTTTTTAGCATTTAGCTCCGAGGGGTCCGAAACTCACCCGAGCCCCCCGAGACCCCGTCCAAAGGCAATAGCAGGTCTGCATTCATGATACGGACTCGCTCAAATTTTCGTAACGTGAAAGAAAACAAAGAAACTAAGAATTCGACCCCAAAACCAAATTGAATCAAACTTTGAACTTGGAGTTCTAGAATTCAATTTCAATGCGCCGAACTGACCTATACTACTAGGAATGACACCAAATGTTGCAAGCATGAACTATTCCTGATCTCGGAATTCCGTTCGGACCTCGATAACACAAAAACACATCCCAAACCACAATATGAACTTAAGGAAACTCTTATTTCGATATTGGGCGCCGAAATGCTCCCGGGTCATCCAAAACCCATTCCGAACATACGCCCAAGTCCGAAATCATCATACGCAGCTAACAGAGTCGTCAAACGATTTCGAGGTCATTTACTCAAAATATTGACCGAAGTCAAACTTAGCCTTAAAGGCCAACCTTAAGGAACCAAGTGTTCCTATATCACTCTAAACACTTCTGAATCCCGCACCACCCGTCCCCGCAAGTCATAAATCATAATAAGCCACTACGGCAAGTCTTATTTAGGGGAACGGGGTCTTGATACACAAGACGAACGGTTGGGTCGTTACACTCTACCTCTGCCTCGACCTCTACTAGTCGAAGATTGGGACTCGCGCCCTGATAGATGAACGAACATAGATGATCATGTTGCTGAAATTTCTAGTTGTGCCATACCCACAGAATCTCTATTTGGGTAATCTCACATCATATGACCTGGACGTCCACATGTATAACAAGCATTGGAATTGAATCGGCATTAGCCCAAGTTTCCTCTACCACAGATGTCACACTGTGGCAGAAATGACTATGTCTGCCCTGAACCTTGTTGTCACTGCAAACCCGACGCCCGTGAGATCTCACCTAGTCCTAACTGAGTATATCGCTCATACATGTAACACTGTAACTGAGGTGGCGGAGGCCTAGGTGGCCGTTCGAAGTACTGGGGCCTATAATTACCATGAGACTGCTCCTAAGACCTGACAAATCTCATCCTCTTACGTTGTCCTGACTCAGTCCTCTCTATACCCTGCTGCCGATGCCTACCCCTTTCTATACTCTGGGCGAATGCCTGAATTCAGAAGATATCCATATATTCTACAATGCAGCGGTGGCACATGCTTCGGTCAACTCGGGGGCCAACCGTACTATAAACCTGTGAATCCTATCATGCATAGTAGAAACTATGGATGGTGCATATTTGGCCAATGAGTCAAAACAGAGGCTATGCTCTCGAACACTCATATTGCCCTGCTTGAGGGCTAGAAACTGATCAACTGGAGCCTGTTGGATCTCCTGCGGTAAGTATTGGTCAAGGAAGGCATCTGTAAATTTCTCCCAAATAGCTGGAGGTTCATCACACCTATGGAACTCTCACATCCCTCGTACCACAAAGGATGGATATATCTCGGAGTCGAAAAACTACTAGCTCAATTGCCTCTTTCTCCGTGGCATGTATAACCTGAAAGATCCTGTGAAGCTGATCTATGAAATCCGGCGGATCCTCCCTCTGATATGTTCCTGTGAACTCTGGGGGACTCAAACCAATAAAATCTCGGACCCTTGAACTCCCAGACCCCTCAAAAATCCTACACTACCGGGTGCCTAGCTTGTTGCTGGGTAGCTACCAAATGTGTTAACAAATGCACCGCACTCCTCAAGTCCTGATCTTATAGAAGCGGAGGGGGAGCGGAATGTGCGGTCTCCCTAGGAGTCTCCTCAGGTGGTGGATGAGCCGGTAATAGCTGAGTAGGGGTCTCTCCCTAGGCCTCTGATGGGCCCCATCTACTAGGGGTACCCTGTTAGTCCATCTCACCTACTGTTGTATCTCTCCTCTGGCTAGCCATGGTCTTCCTAGTCACCGTCATGTGTGCATACAAACACCAACACATAAAATTAACTCAAATTTCCTATAACTAAGGTCTACAACCCTATTTACATTTGAAAGAAGGGTAAAAAACTCCTAAATGCCCTGTAGTCACCTGCTTATATAATGTGGTGCACAACACATCTATAAACAAGACCCTACTAGAGATGACTTGTAGACTTGCTAGTACAGAATTGCTCTGATACCACTTTTGTCACGCCCCAAGCCTGGGGGCAAGACCGGCACCCGGTGCCTCATCTATCCTCGGGTACCAACTTGCGATTAAGGGGCTCTGGACATATAATGTCATACTTTTTCCATGGGGCCATAATTAAAGACAATTTGCGAAGAAAAATATAAAACTAAACAAAAACTAACGCTGACTAAACATCAATTTAAAGCTGGGCCGACAAGGCCGTCATAACTACTACAGCTGTCAAACTAACAACATATACATACAAGGCCTACAAACCCAACATACTGCACTAACTGACAGGTTATGTCTACAAGCCTCTACTAATGGATGTAGTGTGATCGGAACAGGGCCCCGACCTACCCATAACCTATATACATATACACATAAGATGTATATAAAACTCTAGACTCGGCAACTCCGAAGGACGTGGAGCTTACCGATAAAGCTAAACTCGGGAAATACATATTGAGGAGGTCTACCCGTCTATCTGTCTGAACCCGCACACATGTGTATACGGCTAAAATCGGAGAGCCCGATTTTATGGCCACTTCAATGAAGACAAAGGTTCAAAGTCCTAATCTCGGCATCAAGGGGCACATCTAGGGTCCTCAACCTCGAGGCAGTACAAGTCAAGGGTCGACATTAAAAGGCGAAAATCTGCAAGGGGCACGTGGTTAAAGCTGACAAAGTACGCAGGATAGTACAAGCCCGTACCGTGGTATTAAATGGGTATACTAGCAATATCTCTTTACATTAATGATGCATGTACTATGTTGGGATTCCCCCCATATATAAAGGGGACCCTTTTCACTTTGTAAGAAAATAGGATATTCAATACAAGAACAAGAACATCCTCTACTCTCTAACAAAAACATTCTCGACAATTGTCTCATTAAATTATTACTTCTCATTTATTGTGTTCTTGAGTTATTCTTCATTTATTGCTTATTATTGATCATAAATAGTCCAACCTTAAGGCATTCAATATTGTTGTACTGTCATCACTAGCTCGTAGCCAAGCTTCTCAAGCTCGACCTCGAGGCCTGCCCGATCACCCTCGAGACTGGCCTCTTCGTAGCCTGGTTTGTGTAATCTAGTTCTTTTCGCACTTATTTCATTTTTTTTGCTTCATGCACAACATCTACTACCTAAAAACCGGTATTAAAATGAATCACATATTTTTAGAACACAATAATCAAATGTAATTGTAATTACCATTTTCAGGGTAAATAGTTTGGTGCCCACCGTGGGGATAAAAATAATATTGATCTTTTTAGTGCTGGTTTTCTAAAAAAGCAAGTTATTCTTCACACTTTTTCTTGTTCAAGAATCATCAATTTCAGGTCAGAAAATGTCTAACTCAGTAAACGCACACGAAAACAACGGTCCTGAGGACCACGGAGAGAATGGCGCAGCTGCTTCAGGTGCCGGCGTGCCACCGCAAAACCCTGAAGGGGCGCCAGTGCAAATTCTTGTTGAATGAAGGCTCGCCAATGCCCAACATGTCGATGTGAGCTCTCATATAGACGGAAGCATTCGTGAAGGAGACTAGTGATGTCCCGGATAATTTCGGCACATTTAATGCCTATTGCTTAGATTTTAGCTCATTTTAAATACAATTGTCTTTTATACTTATGTAATTTTGATGTTGTGCATTGCATGAAGCTTGAGGACAAAAAAACATTGAAATGGAATCAAAAAGCCGAAAAAGGACAAGAAAGAGGCAAAATGTGACAGTAGAGTTGAAAATACGGATCGCAAATCCAACATGCAGACCACATAATGCTTAGGGGAACCGCAAAGTCTAACAGTTAGTTTGGCCAAATCCAAGTGAAGAAATGTTGTCCATTATGCGACTTCATGACAGGTTTTTGGGCCGCATAATGGATTGCAAACCTCCTGTAGAAGTGGCTGAGATCAGAAATGCGATGACACTATGTGGTCGCATATCAACAATGCGGACTGCATAACCTGAATGCGATGACTTCCTGGAACCTAGGGTTTCGAAGATGCGGTGGACTTGAAGAGAATGCGGACCGCATATCTGTTATGTGATAGAAATGCGGTCGCATATTTGACCTGGAAGGGCATTTTTGTCCGAAATTAGCCCCGAGTTTTATCCCACTATAAATAGATTTATTAGGGTTTTGTGGGGGCATCTTGTCTGGAAAAAGAGCTACAATCCAAACTTTGAATAGTCCCATCTTTTGGAAGCTTTGAAGGTGAAGAATCTTGCACTTTTGTAAGCACTATGACATTTAATATTCTCTTCTTTTTGTATTTAGCATGTGTGGCTAGTTTTAAATACTAAGGTTGTGGACCCTAAATGAGTGTAATGTCAATGGGTATTTAACATTGAATATATGTATAATGGTTGGTTGATATTTATTTACTCCTCATTCTTCATTTATTGTTTGTGGTTTCAAACATTATCAAGTGCCATTATATTATTTCTTTACTTGGAAAAGTAAGTTAGGGTTTGGTAGAAGTAGACTCAAGGTTTTAAACCTTGTTTAATAGAATCGCTTAGGATTAAGTGGATTTTATTTGGCATACACTGATTACTCTTAATTGAAACTCTTTTATATTTGAAAAAATCATAAAGAAAAATACTACCCAACTATTGAAAAATATTGGGTAGTCATTTAGATATCATTTGCATATCAAAAGGAGCTTCCATTGGAAATATATCATATTGAAACCGATAGCATTACATTTCATTGAAGGGGACACAACCTTGGTTTAGATAATCGAATTAATTACAACCTTATTTAAGCATACTTGTTACTATTTCACAAAATTACAATACAATCTATTACCATACTCTTGTTACTCTAATGAAATAGAAATACGATTTAAGTTAAGATTCACACTACTCAAGTAGACTTTTCACGCCTATTCCCTGTGGGATTCGACCCCAACCTCGTTGGGTTACTATATTTGACATCGATCGCTTCACACTATTTTAAGGTGTAATTTGAGCGTATCAAATTTTGGCACCGTTGCCGGAGAATACGATTTTGAATTTACTAACTATTGTGCACTTTAATTTACATTTCTATTCCATCACATTTTGCTTGATTTGCTATGTGGTAGGTAATAATGACCGATTACGATGAAGAGGAGAATCCCTTTGCAGACATTGAAGAATATATTGATGATACTAATGCTATCCTTCCTCCACGGGTTGAAGTTGCTACATTCAAAGTAGAGCACGGGTTAATCCTAATGCTTAAGGCAGAAGTATTATTCAGGAACTCGACAGATGATGATCCAACGCAACACCTTAGGAATTTCTTGGGTGTGTGTGATGCATAAATAGAACAATGTAACAGATGACGCCTTGAGATTGCGAGTATTCAAATACGCATTGACTGGAGAAGCGGGAAAGTGGATTCAAAATCTACCTCCTCAATCTTCCACTTCTTGGCTCGAGCTTGTCCGTGACTTCTTATCCAAGTGGTTCCCACAGAGCAAGAACTCTGATGCTATAAAATCTTCTTCTTCAAACAAATACCAGGAGAACACTTACATGAAGCATGGGACCGATTCAAGCTATACTTAGTGAGGTCACAGAACCATGCTTTTACGGATGCTATTTTGATGGGGAAGTTCTACATGGGTTTGGATCCATTGTACCAGTCCATAGAAAAAAAATGCAGCAGAAGGATCTTCCATGGACAAATCATTCACCCGGATTACGCAGATTCTGGATAAAATTGCCAAACACAATCAAGCATGGCATTCTAAGGATGCTAGTGGCGGAATTTCCTGTGATACTCCCTCTCTTATCAACATGATCAAAGAAAATAAAGAGAGAGACCAATTGATTACCGGTCTTGCACAAACATTGATGTGTTGAAAAAGATGTTCACGGAGAGTCAAACGAAGAAGGTAAATGTTTTGGAAGACATGAAACCGACGGGAAATCAAGAATTTGTAGAAGCCAACTATGTTCATAATTCTCAAGGAGGGTATCTCCAACAAAATCGATGGAGTCCAAAACCGCAAGGGCAAGGGAAGGGGCAACAAAATTGGCGCAATTACCAAGGTGGATCGAGTCGAGGTAATTGGAACAACAAAAATAGCAATTATGCCAACCGGAGCTCCAACCCCTATGTTCCACCGAAAGGGAAATATTACAAGGAGGGTCCTTCAAATGAATCCAAGTTGGAAGGGATGCTTGAAAAGATCTTGCAAAATCAAGAGAGAGGTGATGCTACAATGAAGAACATGTCCGAAATTGTGGGGTCACATACCATCTCTATACAAAAGCTTGAGATGCAAATGCGAGACTTGTCAAGAGAATAGAATCCCAAGCTCAAATGTACTCTTCCAAGTGATACAATTGTCAACCCAAAGGGGAATGAGCGGTCCATCTTCTCATTGCATGGCTATTACTTCTAGAAGCGGGAAAGTCCTTCAAGATGAAAGAGAAAAAGTAGTTGTGGTAGATGATATCGAAAAAGAAGTTGAGGCTCAAATTGAAGTGCCAATTGTTGTGGAATAGATATTGGCTGCGTATCTGGAAATAAATCAATCCCGAAATCAGTCTCTCTATCTGGTGGTATCCCAGGAAGCTCATCCGGAAAGGCCTCAAGAAACTCATTCACGACATGCACGGACTCGGGAGCAGACACCACTGAAATGGTGTCTGCAACCCGGACAAATTGGTAGAAGCACCCTTTTCTGATCATCTTTGAGGCCTTAAGATAGGAAATAAACCTACCTCTTGGCACAATATTATTCCCCTCCCGCTTGATAACTTGTTAATTAGGAAACTCGAGCCTCATAATTCTAGTGCGGCATTCAAGTTTAACAAAGCACGAATAGAGCCAATCCATCCCCATAATCACATCAAAATCTACCATTCCCAACTCAAAAATATCGGTTGTGGTATCTCGACCACGCATTGTTACAATACAATTCCTATAAACTCACGCAAATAGATTCACCAGCCGGAGTCGACACGGAGAACTGCTTACGGAGCTGTTCGGGTTCTATCCCGAAACTCGAAGCAAAAAAAGGGGTGACATATATATGATAAGGAAGACTCGGGATCAATAAGAACATAAACATCATGGGACTGAAAAGTTAGAATATCTGTGACAACATCTGGAGAAGCCTCCGCACTCTAACAACCACTCAAAGCATAGAACCGACTACGTCCTCCCCGAACTCGGGCACCACCCCTGGCTGGACCACGCCCTACTGGTGCTGAGGGGCCTCGGGCTGGTGGGCATGCTTAAGATGTAGCAACTGAAGAACTAGATGGATGGGCGACACCCACTCCCGCACCCTTGCTGAGTGAAGGGTAGTCTCTCTCTCTCCATTCTTATCTTCAATTTCCGAGCCTCCTTAGCCTAGGCAAATCCCACAATCTTTCCATAGTTTATATCTGAATGTAGAGCAGCTGTAGCAGCTTCATTAATAACCAATGGACCAAGGCCCTGCATGAACCGACGAACTCTGGCCTCCATAGCAGACACCATATGAAAAGCATATTTGGACAAGCGCATGAACTCCATATGATACTCCCACACACTCCTCTTGCCCTGCTTGAGGACCTCAAACTCTGTAGCACGGGCTGCCATAGTCTCGGCGGGCAAGAAATTGTCCATGAAGGCATATACAAACTCATCCCACCTCTCCGGAGGGCTCCCCTCACCGCGGGAACTCTCCCACATTTCGAACCACGAATATGCCGCTTCCTTCAGACGATAGGAAGCCAACTCACCCCCCTCTGTCTCAGTAGCCCTCATAACTTCCAATTAATTTTGGCACATACTAACCGGTGACTAGCTTTTCTCACATCTCATAGTCCACCGTCACAAGATAACATGTCTATGAGAACTCTCAGTCTCGAATTCCATGAAGCGCACGAATCATCATATCTGATCCCAACTCCACCGCTCGAATATGTAACACACCTCTAATACTCAATCATTCCATGAGGGATACCCCTATAACTCTTCTGCACACCAAGCAACCCGAATATCAGCAGTCGATCCAACAAGAGAGCGCCGTAACACTAATGAAGTACCCTTAACTCAAACACAATGCCCTTTCTGAAATGCATACCCTCGACAAGCCGCACCAATTAGTGATATCATTTTTTCCTAGTCATCTGAAACTGCCCATGCTCCTGAAGAATTTATGACCTCCCTTCCAGAACTGAATCGTGACTCCACACATGCAAATTTCAACCCTAAACAACCTATGACATACACCATTCCATCCGATGATAAATGTGAGAAGTTCATAATCCCTTCCGAGCCACAAGCAACTACATACCCAACTAGCCAAGAACCTTCCATTTGATCCCATCTAGAAGAAAAATCACTATACATCACATGCTCCTCACGCTAGTAGAAAATATATATCGCTAACCGTGGTAGAAGCCATCCAGGACTCTCCGAATCCCATTTGCACAAAACCAAACTGTCAGGACTGAATCCTTCTAGTTCAACCAAGCTACGCAGGCCGTGAAAAGCCACGAGCATTGCCCCGAATCATATGTAGAACCTTACCACATCATAAGCACCTAAAGAACCAATCTTACTCATTACCATGCCGATCCAATCTACTACCAAGCTATCTTATATCTCCGAGTTCCTTCTGAATTACTTCCTAATTGAATCTCCTCCTTGCCATAGTACTAAAATCCTCAACCAGCAATCACCATGCGAGACCCTAGCCTAGAACCACATCGCTCTAAGGCTTGCAAGCTGCTGGATATCTCTTAAGCACCCCAAATCTACAACATCTCAAATACTCATCCTAAAGAGACTTTCTATGAATTTAAACTATTTTCCACTTTCATGATACCGAAATGTCGATTCCATAATAATATAGAAATGCCACAAGTCTTGACACATTCGAATGTAAATCTCAGTTTCTATCCAAACACATCTTGAAGATTCCCAATTGTTATATATAAACCTTGAATCCATCAGAACCCTTCTCGAGAGTCATCCACTCTATGTAAATCTCAATTAAACTGATCAAACAGATTGAACGGTCTGTGCCCCAATTAACACATCAACACCCAAGGGAGTAACCCACACCCTAAACAACCAAGCAAGTTCCTACCCCACACACACTACACCTTTTATAAATACAACTCAATCATTCAATAGAACCCATTTTCCCACAGAGTATAATACAACCTGCAGCCAAACATTTCCCTTACCCGAGTCATTCTTAAACTCCACCTCTGTAGATCATAACTGATTCACCAGTATATGTCAAACAGAAACCACTACATCACATAATCGTGCAACCAAATTTTCACAAGAATACTCCCCCACTTAGCTCAAAGCCATAGATCAAGACAACAATAACTCATAATGCCCATACACTAACACCGCCACAATATCACAGTAAGATTCAACTAAATCCTTCATAAGCTCATAACACAAACCATCTAATATCTCCAATCATCTACAAATCTCTCATTCACCATTGGAATATACATGCCAACTTCCACAAGTGATCGAAACTCAAATTGCAACATACATCAATTACTGGTAAAAGAGTACTTGCTACAAAACCACCTAAGGATCACACAATCTCAGGACACCCCACGGGAACTAGCCCCGCCTGCTTAGCCTCATAGTGATCTCTCTCTATACCCTTCCAAAAATCATAGCTATTACACAATCACTTTATCCTTCTGCATTTAAACACAACCAACACCTACCCTCGAGGCATAGCAACACGTAGTATAAGAACATGAAGCTGATGGCAGAACTAACACTGGATCCATGGTCAAAGCAATCTTGAGCTTCTGGAAGCTCTCCTAACACTCGTCTGACCACCTGGATACCTTTACTGGACACCACGTGCACCAAGAATGCTACCGAACTTAACCAAAATTTACACTTGGAGGATTTCACATAAAGCTCCTCCTCCCTCACTTCCATAATACCATCCTCAAATGCTGAGCATGCTCCTCCCGGCTACGAGAGTACACCAGGGTGTCATCAATGAACAAAATAATAAAGGGATCCAAATATGGCTGAAATACGATGTTCATCAAATGCATGAACGCTGCTGGGGCATTGGTCAACCCAAAATACATCACCAAATATTCATAGCACAACAGGAAGATTCACTTCCCTCCACAACTAAACTACATGAGAGGTCCTTCAATACACTCACAACCCGAGGCCATATGCCAACTCAAGATAGAAGTCAAACACTCAACAACCCTTGCTACATCTCCGACCAACTCTTTTTATCATGATTAAACAATCTGAACACATCTCACCATCGAATCACACTCGCCACATAGTCATCCAGTCACAAAATCCCACCAATAAGGACACGAACGGACACATAAGTCCCAAATGCACGTGTTCACACAATCAAAATATCAACACTCATGCTACAGAAAAAACCTGGCCTCCAGTCCTCCAGACTGGCCCCTTATCAATATGCTAAAAATCACATCTCATCCATGGAAATCACCAACCGTCGATGCATGGCTGATACTGAGCGCTCACGTGCACATTCAAATACATGAAAGGAATTCAAAGAGTTACGCTTTTAGCTGAATAAATGGATTGAATGTGAGATTTTTCCTAAAGGTTCTGCAGCCTCTCGAAGATAAGTATAGACGTCTCTGTACCGATCGGCAAGACTCTACAGGACCTACTCATGACTCATGAGACCTATGTAACATAGGCTCTGATACCAACTTGTCACGACCCCAAACCACCCGGTCGTGATGGCGCCTATCATGGAACTAGGCCAACCGACACATTTTCAGAATAATTCGACACTTCATAATAAAGGTGCTTTAAAACCATTAATTAATAAAAACTTCATAACATCAGTTTAAATAACAAGTGCAGAAAAAGAAACAAACAAAGCCCAACATCCGGGTGTCACAAGTCACAGGCGTCTACCAAGGATCGTCTAAAAACAACTAAGACTATTATAGTCCAGAAAACACCAATATAGTCTAAGGAAGGTAGGAGGGAGAGGAGCAAGGATGCGATAGCCCTGCAGCTACCTTGCCGACTCTGAATATCCGCGACGGACGAAAGAATCAGCGCTTGCTATCACGTCTAGAAATCCCTGAATCACCACACAAGGTGCAGGGAGTAATATGAGTATGCCAACTCAGTAAGTAATAAATGTAAATAAGGACTGAGCAGTAAGATACACATAAATCCATTTCATGAAATCACAGTAAGTACAACTTGCCTTCAAAACAGTGTATAAGTCAAATCATCTCGCTTAAAAATCGGATTTTCAATAAAAATCATTTGAAGATATGTTTCCAACAGTTTCAAAAGAGTTTCAATGAAGTTTAGAGTAAAAGTGATGAAAATCATAAATGGCCCCTCGGGCAAATCATGTATCATAAACGGCCCCTCAGGCATAACATCACTTAGTACCAGCCCCTCGAGAAACCCCACAATCACTCATAATCAGCCTCGCGGGCAACAACATGAATCAAGAATAGCCTCTCGGGCAATATCACATCACTCACTCAGGGTACCCACTCTCACTCGGGGTGTATAGACTCCGGAGGGGTTCCTACAGCCCAAGCGCTATAACAAGCCATCTCGTGGAATAATCAATTAGGCCCTCGGCCTCACATAATCATAGATCAGTAACAACATCAAGACTACTCGTGGCATAAATAAATCAGGCCATCGACCTTATATAACCATGAATCAATAACAACATGTTGCGGCGCACAACCCGATTCCATAATATTCTTACAACACAGGACCTCAGCCTCACTCGGTCAGGAACCTCTCAAGCCACTCGGGCTATCAGTAAAACGAGGTGCTCCACCTAAAATATCGTTTTATGCATCAAATAGTGTAAATGAGACTGAGTTTTGAAATCAGTTTAACATAGCATGACTGAGTACGTATTTGAAATCAAAACAGTGAGGAAATAGAAGTAAAATCCCCTAAGGGTCCAAACAACTTGGCACGAGGCCCAAATACGGCATTTAGCCCAAAACATAGTAACACTTTCTAAAACACAAAATATCATATAGTTTTCAGTCAAATACGCAATGTAATTTGCTACGGGGTGGACAAGATTTACAGTCAATACTTACCTCAAACCGGCCAAAATCCTAACCCGCCTTTGCCTCTCGACTCGGCCTCCAATCACCCCGAATCTCTTCAAAATCAGATTCATAACATCAAAATACACTAAAGGAACAAAGCCCAGTCGAAAATAATCAAATTACATAAAAATTCCCGATTTTGGCCAAACCTGACACCTGGGCCCATGTCTCGGAATCCGATAAAAATCACAAAACTAGAATCCCTATTCACTCACGAGTCTACCCATATCAAACCCCCAAAAGAATTCTCCAAATTTTCACCCATTTCTCCCAATGTTTCACCCGAATATCCCAAATTAAATGATGAAATTCAAGACTAAATCATGGGATTAAATCAAATGTGGGTGAAGAACACTTACCCCAATCACACTACTGAAAATATCTTCAAATTTCGCCTTCGAGCTCTCTAATGAAATTTTGGAATTTTAGACTAAACCCTCGATTTTCAACTTTAAATATTCTTCCCAGACATTTCTTCATTGCGAACGCGGCCTCACCCACGCGTTCACGTAGCACAACCCAGTTCCCCCTTCACATAACTCTTCGCGAACACACCAAAAACATCGCGAACGTGATGCTTTACCAGCCTTTCTCGCCGCGAACGCGGAACGCTCCATGCGAACGTGTAGTCCAAAACCCCTGGGGTCCCCAACCGCCTACTCCTCTTCATGAACGCGTGCCCTTGTGCGCGAACGCGATGCATGCTCCACTCAGACCTTTGCGTTCATGTCAATCCCTTCGCGAATGCATTGAAAAAAATCCTCAGCTCCCCAAATGACCCTTCGCGAATGCGGTATCCCACCCACGAACGCGATGAAGAAATTCTCTACAACCAAAAACCAGCAAAATCTGCCAACTTTAAAATCCAAGAATTGGTCCGTTAACTACCCAAAACGCACCCGAGGCCCTTGGGACCTCAACCAAACATGCCAACACATCCCATATCCTCATTCAAACTTAGTTGAGCCTTTGAACAAGTCAAAACAACGCCAAAACACCAAATCAACCTCTGATTCAAACCTAAGAACTTAGAAACTTCCAAATTCCACCAACGATGCCGAAACCATCTAAACCATGTCCGAATGACCTAAAAATTTGCGCACACATAAAAAATGATACTAAGAACCTGTTCCATCTTCCGGAGTTCCATTCCAATCCCAATAACTAATATTCCACTGCGGACCGGAAATCGTCGAAAATTCAATTTCGCCAATTCAAGCCTAATTCTATCCCGGACCTCCGAACAACATTCTGAACACACTCCTAAGTTCCAAATCAACAACGAAGATATCTGAGTGATCAAAACCACATTCTGAGATCATTTATCTATAAGTCAAAGTAGGTTGACTTTTCTAACTATTTTCCAAACTTAAAAGACTAAGTGTCTCAGTTTTCTCTAGAACCACTCCGAAAGCCAGCCAAGCAAATCAACACAACATAAATGAGTTAAACAACACAAAACGAAGCAGAAATAGGGAAAACAAGGCTAAATTCTCGGAACGACCGACTAGGTCGTTACATGAATATCGGGTATTATAGCTCGCACCGTATTTTAAGCCAAATTAACAACACTCAATGAAACTCATTTTATTTGATTCGTTTACCCTTTAACCTTCACGACACTTACTTATCACTTGTTATAAATAACATAAATGCTTATAACCTCAAAAATAATCTCATTCCCGATCCTATGTTGAATAACTTACGACGAAACATTAACGTACGAAAGCGCGAGATATAACATCCTTCCCCCCTTAGAAACATTCGTCCTCGAATATTTAACTCCCCAGGATCTATATAAATTTTGGCAGTCTCCTTTGTAATAGTACTACTATTTATCAGCTCGTCATGTAGAAAACTCAATAATTCAATGCCACATAGGACCACAATCATCAATAGCGACAATGGCCTCACACGACCAATGATAATAACTAACACAAGAATCTATACATGTACCTTAAAGCTGTGATATCTCAGTTAGATCCTTCTTTGGAAGAGGAAACAAGTGAGGATATCTAGAATCCATGTCTTCTTCGGCTTACCTAGTTATTTCTTCCATATTATTGTTTCTCCAAAGTACTTTCACCGAAGCTAAGTCTTTAGTCCTCAATCTCCGAACCTGTCTATATAGTATAGCAATAACAGTTTTCTCATATGATAGTTGCTCTGTGACCTGAACATCGTCAACTGACATGATTCTGGAAGGATCTCCGATATATTTATGAAGCATAGACACATGAAAAACTGGATGTACACACTCCAAGTCAGAAGGCAAGTCTAACTCATATGCTACCTGGCCTACCTTGCGTGTAATTTTATATGGTCCAATGTACCGAGGGATAATTTTTCCTTTATTACCGAACCTCATAATGCCTTTCATTGGCGATACCTTTAGGAATACCCAATCGTCAACCTGAAACTCTAAGTCTCATCGTCAATTATCTGCATAAGACTTCTGACCGCTTTGAGCTGCTAATAGACTTTCCTATATAAGCTTAATCTTCTCGATTTCCTGTTGTACCAACTCTGGTCCTACTAAATTAGTTACCCCAACATCGAACCATCCTATAGGCGACCTACACTTCCGTTCGTAAAGAGCGTTGTATGGAGCCATCTAAATACTGAATGATAGCTATTATTATACGCGGACTGAATAAGAGGCAGATAATCATCCCAGCTACATTTGAACTCTATCACACATGCCGGTAACATATCCTTAAATATTTGAATAGTCGCTCAGCCTGTCCGTCTGTCTAGGGATGAAATGTCGTACTAATACTTTCCTGAGTCCCCAATCCTTTTTGGAAGGACCTCCAGAAATTAGCTGTAAACTGAGCATCTCTATCCGAGATAATAGATATAAGGACACCATGAAGTTGTGCTACCTCTTTAATGTTAAAGCCTTGCATAATCCTCTGCGGAATATGTAGTCATCACAGGCAGAAAATGGGCAAATTTTGTAACTCTGTTAGCAATCACCCATATGGAATCGAACTTACGTTGGGTACAAGGTAAACCTACGATGAAATCCATATTGATTACTTCCCACTTCCAAGTCGGAATATCTATAGCCTGCAATAATCCACCAGATTTTTGATGCTCAATCTTAACCTGTTGACAGTTAGGGCACTGAGCAACAAACTCCGCCTTATCCTTTTTCTTTCCATCTCACCAATATATTTCCCTGATATCATGATACATCTTTGTTTCTCCTGGATGGATAGAATAACGAGAATAGTGAGTTTCTCCCATAACCTGGCGACGCAATTCTGCAATATTAGGGACACATAATCATCCTCAATATCTGAGGACCCTATCTCATGTAATATCAAATGGCTTCTTTTCCATATGAGGGGTCGTATCCCTATAATGAGCTAACACATGATCCTCGTACTAGCGTTCCTTCACTTCAGTTACTAAAGAGGATGTTGTCGTGTCCTGAATAGTTATGCCGGTATCACTTGAATCCAATAATCGAACTCAAGACTAGCTAGCTGATGAATCTCATGGGCTATCCCACTCTTTTTTGGTTGTAAATATGACATGCTAACATAAATCTATGGATGAGGGCATTGTCTACTACATTCGCCTTCCTTGGATGGTATAAAATATCAACGTCATAGTCTTGCAGTAGCTCCAACCATCTCCTTTGGCGTAAATTCAATTTTTTTTGCTTGAAGATATACTAAAGGCTCTTATGATCCATATATATATATATATATATATATATATATATATATATATATATATATATATATATATATATATATATCTCACCCAAACTCACACCACTATTTTGGATTGTGAGGCGGTCAATGCAATTATAAATACCCAAGGCGAGTCGGGGTCGATTCCAAAGAGCATTATGTGGGATTAGGTATATATGTAATGAATGACGTGCCCAATATTGAAGTTCCACATATTCAGTTATTGTTTCTACTTCTAGTTTTTTGCCAATGCTTGTAATTGTAAAGCTAAGAGACAATATTTTTGGTTTTGGTTGTTTTTCAAGTTATAAAAGATCTAACAGATTTAGATCTTTAGGGAATGTTTGGTTGACCAGGATACAATATAGCAATCACACGCGATTACTCACTCTATATCTCTCGGTAGTTTGAGTGATTTTTCCCAATTTGACTTTTCCAAGTTCAAATGAATATTTAACGAAACAAGTGATAAATGCTTAAGTCGGGGCTTACTATCTCTAGATTCGACCCTTTAATTGGGGCTATCAATTTCTTGAGTCCACCCCAATTTCTTGTTAGCCAAGTTTTCCTAAACTTAGTCTCACTTTCTTAAGTAGAGACTAAGTCAATTAGGCATGAATCAATGTTTGCAACCATCAATTCTCTAAATGAATCAACCATTAAGTAACCATACTAGGGTTGGGTCACAACCCTAGCTAAGGGTTTAGCTACTCATAGAAAATGAAGAAATTAAAGAAGAAACTGAGATAAAATTCATAATAAATGATTAAGGGAAGAAAATCTAATGTTAAAAAGTGAAACTATTACAAAGTTACCCAATATAGTAAAGAAAAGTATAACCTAATAATGACAAAAAGATCTATTTATACCCATCTAAAATTATCTGACAAAATTTCCCATGCGGAGGTCGTGCAGCCGTACAATTATGTGTGCGGTCCGCTCTTTAAGGCTGTCTTGACATGGTGGCTTTCTAAGGTTGCATAAATCTAGGATGGGGCCGCACTTCCAGGCTGCCTTGACATGGTGGCTTTCTGTGGTCGCATAAATCTGGGGTGGGGCCGCACTTCCTCTGATTGTGCGGACCGCACTTTTCTGAGTGCGGCCGCACTTTTGATCTTGGGTTGGACTGGGACACTTTCTGCGGACCGCACATTTATGAGTGCGACCTTACATTGATCATTCTGCGGCCGCACAATAATAGTGTATTTCGCACATCTTCTGGCCTCAAGAACTCAACTCTCTTATTCTTGTCTTCTACGGCCGCACAATAACTGTGCGGTCCGCCCTTTGTTAAGGAAATCTGTCAGTGCCTCTTCAGAGTCTGCGACCACACACTATATTGTGCAGTCCGCACTTTGGTCCATTTTTTCCTTGTTTTGGTCCTTGTCCAATTACCTTCTTGAGTTGATTTTCATTTCTTTGGCTCGTTTCCCAATATTCCCTCAAGAAAGCACATTTCATTAATTCTTGGGAATAACTTTAAGAATTTTTTAGCTAAAATATAATAAAAAGAGAGCAAATAAGCAGTCAAAACCCCTACTTATCAACTCTCCCAAACTTAAGCTTTTGCTTGTCCTCAAGCAATTAAGGCAATTCCCACCTCCACTAGAGAAAATGCTATTTCAGCTGGTCTAAGTTGGATGAAACACACATCAATTGGGACCAACAATTACCCACACACTCATGAATCATTAACAAGCCTATGATTTGAATGTTAAAGCACAAATAACTCCAATGAGACGCTTGCGCATCAAGGGTTGACTTTGTTCATCAAGGAAGCTCGCACTTTCATGCAGGTCGATGTGGATCCCAAAATCCTCCTCTTATACACCCCAGAAGCTCATCTCACTCACGAATGAAGCATTCAATTTAATGACTTGAGGAAGATTTGCTCATCACTCTCAAAAGAAGGCCACAAGCCCGGGTCTAAGTACCATATGCTTGCCCCTCATGTAGATCACCACTAATGTAAGCTTGTTCAGCTTGAAATCACGTAGGGCTTTTTTGCCATGTAATTAAGGAGTTTGGACTAATGAGGGAAATATCATAGTGAAATTGGTTCATCTTTCCTTTAGCACTCCATTTTCTCCTTTTGGCTCTTACTTTGCCGACTCTTTGAGTCATTTTCTTTTCGCTTAGGGGGGATAGAGAGACTTGACATCACTCTTTCTTGGTTATGCTATTCATGATTTCCTTCTTTGTTTTTTCCATGCTTTGCACTTTTTCTTTCTTTTGCAATTTTTCAATCCTTTCACATTATTCACTTTCTTTTTGTGTTTTTCTTTTGTTCTTCCTTTCTTTTTCTTTGCCTTTCCTCTTCTTAATTTCTTTTCTATTTTTGTGCCTTGATACCATTTTTAAACTCCCTGTCTCTCCCCCAAACTTATGTACTTTCCATTTGTTTCACATTACTGCTAAATAAAGTTCAGGCGCCAAGAGTAAAACGGGTAAAGGCTTGTAACGTGGTTATCGAATAAAAAGGCTTTAGGCTCAAAAGGGTTTACTAAGGATGATATCATTGGTGGGCCATGGAATGTTTCAAAATGGGTCAAGGAAAGCCTACAATCACTTCTCAAGCCAAGCTAACTTAGAATTTCTCCTAGAAACACATTCGGGGCAGGTTCTAGACCATTTACACGGGTACTTGGACTTGCAACAAAATACCTCACTTCTCACACAACCGGATTGTTAAAAAGAATAGAACCGAGGGCCCACAACAACCGCATTCAAGATTTAAAATCGCTAATGGGGTTTCAACTAAACCACCCTATGATTGCCTAAGTCAATACAAGAGTCAAATAGTCACTAACTGGAGCTATTTCTTTCCAAAAACTAGTTTTTAACCATAAGCGTGTAGCTAAGTGTGTTGGTATCAAGTGAACAATGCTTGACCCTTATTTATTCATTAATACTACTTGTTTCTACCTAAACATCAAAAACTGACTCGATCCCTTAAGAAGGTTATCATGCCATCCATCGTTTGGAATTGCCACCCGATTCACTCAAAACCTACCTTAGGAAAGAACCGTGGTATTAAGAAAACCAAAGGCTTATTGTTCACTTAAACATAAAAAGAAGCTAGTAAATAAAAAAGAAGCTATCAAAGTAACTAAGAAGCTATACTATTAAGAAAACAAAATGAAGAAGCTATGAAATAAACTACTGAAAGTAAGGCTGAAGATACAAACCAAGGGGAATAGACCATATACAAGAGGGATTAGTATATACATAATAAAAGAGAAAATAAATATAAAATAAAAAGAGTATTAACATTATCACATGCCAAATATCATCAAATGTCATCCAATTTCATCAAAATAGACCAACCTCCCCGAATAGGAACAAGCATTGTCCTCAATGCTTAGTAAAATCAAAATAAAGGAGGGTAGAGAGAAAACAAAACTTCCTATGTGGTCTCAGGGTGACTGGAAACATCACCACCGTCGGTCTCCTCCAAATGTATCTCATCATCACCTGGCTGAGGTATAACGGGGTTTGTGAGCATCTAAAGTAGCTCCTCAGCAGTAGGGGCAGCAAGATATGGCTCGTCAGACTGGCTAGCTGGTGCCTCTGGTGATAGTGCTGTTGGGTCTGCTGGTACTGATAGATCTGTCTCCATCAGTAGGTCTAATGGAAAATCACCCGCTGCTGCTATCTTCGTCACCTCCTTTCTAAAAATATCTCTACTGATTTCTTAGAAGCCTGGGATTTCCTAATTTTCTTCACCTGCTTGCCCATCCTCAATAGCTCCCCTATGAGCCACCAGTGTATCTATAATAGTCTTCTCATTCTCCAGAATCTTCTTCAATGTTTCCTCCACTGACGGAGGGACCTGTGGTGTGCGTGAGTATAGGACTGTGCTGCAATAATACTAGCTATGTCAGACATCTTACAAGTAGTTGTCTGCATCCAGTTGTTGAGGCTCCCCAAATCTAAGAGAGTCGCACCGCAACGAGTGGATAAGTGGATGAAGCTGGAACTAGTACTGAAGCTGATGGTCTAGAAGATGAAGGTGGTGGCGTGTTAGCTGTGCCGGTGGAAGGTCGGCTGTTGTGGAAGGAATGTGAGCTATAGATGGCTCAACAGTAGACTCCGAACCCACCACCGATGGCTCGTCAGACTGGCCAACATCGGTAGTGGCTTAATCCTTGAACTTTGGGTTGTCTGCACCCTGTAGATGGTACCATGAGAAGGGCTTCTTGGCCCTTACGTTTGTATCATATGGCCTCGACTCCACCTTTGCAATGTTGAAATACTATTTGAGGGTGTTTTGATAAGGGTAGGATCTTTCACCTTTTTGGACAACTAATGTGATATTGGCTGACATGATGGCACCCACATTGATTGGGTACCCAACCCTAATAGAAGCCACCAGAACTGCTCGGGGAAATGGGAGATTTTTTCATTTAAACTCGGATCAATTCGGCTACACACGAAGGTCTGCCACCCTTTAGCTTAAAAGTTGAGGGTGGCCTGGAGGATAAGAACTCCTGTTGTAATCCACGGTGGTGGTGGTCCTTGAGCAGCCAACATCTAAGCTAGCCACGGGCGAGCTGCATCACCTATAGCAAGCTTTTACAAATACTGGACCGCCTCTACCTCTTCAAAGCCCACGTAAGTGTTCAAAGAGCTGGGGTCGAAGCAGACTTTCAAATTTCTTACCTTTGTCACTTTGGTACCCTTCTTTATGTGAGCCACATTGGCATAGAACTCCCGAACCAAGTGCTCATTTGCATCGATGACACTGTGGGTGTACCACTTCCACTCCTTTCGCTCCCGAAACTGTCTAAGGACATTTGGATTGTGAATATCAAATCCTTAATTAAGAACTTTCGCTCAAGTGTGAGCAATCTCTAGGACCACAACTCCTGAAACGTTGTGAAGTCTGTCAAGATCACAAACCGAAACTCCTATATTTCCTTATTCTTCGACCTTTCTAGGTCGCCCACTCAAGTGTCCCCCCTCTACTATCATCCAGGACTTTATCATCATCATCATCATCAGTTTTAACTTGTGTTGGAGGAGTATGTGTAGAGGAGGGCTCTGAACCCTGGCTACCGGCATCGGAACCCTTAGAAGAACTAACTGTAGTGTAAGGTTCGTTGTGCAATTGATAATGCCTAGTGGATTGGGGTGGTTGGGACTAGGCCTCAAGCTATACCTTTAGTGAATGACCCTCGGAGGTTTCCCTAGATTGGGCATAGGAACTGGATTATGAGGGTTGTATGGCCCTTCCTCTCCTGGTGGTTGGCTTTTTGCAATTGGCTTAGATTGCACTCCCAGTGGGTGAGTGCCTTTTCCTCTGCCTCAGGATGATTCACCTCTCCCTTTTGATGTATCTCCTCTACCACGTGATCTAACTATTGTCTACAATACAAGGTACATAAGTCAGTTGAGTTCAGAACAATTAAAAATTTTCATAACAGTTGGAGAACAACATTTTACAGAGGAGACAGTGGGGACCGCACAATTTTGAGTACGGCCACATACTTTCATGTGTGGACCTCACAATTCTAAAGTACGATCGCACACCTTAAAGTGCGGACCGCACATTTTTGAGTGCGGCCGCACAAATCTAACCTGAGACACTGGTTCTCTGAAGTTCAAAAGTGCGGGCGCGCATGTTTTTCTACGGCCGCACAATTCTTTATGCGGACCGCACAATTTTGAGTGTGGTCCGTACTTTTCAAGCACATTTTTTCCCTAATCATAGACCTGTGGACCACACAAATTTATGTGCGGCCGCACAATTTAGAAACATACGGAAGTGAATTTAGGTTTTATGCAATTTTTTCACAAATTAGACATGGTATGTACAAATCAACATTATCAATGTTCTACCTAGTCCCCACTAAAAATATATGAAACTACCCACATGATTTTGCGCAGATATGAAGAACAATTGACATTTTAGGCCTAAAACTAACTAAGCTAATCAAAAACAAAAATTAAGAAAAATGGACAAAAATCTAACATGGATTGAACATACCAGTGATGAAGTAATGCAAGTGAGAATCTAGACTTGATGAATTGATTGTGAGTGTTGATTGTGAATTGTTTTTAAGTGCGCAGTGTTTGCTTAGGGTTCAAGAACTCAGGCAGTGTAAAGTATGAATAGTGTTCAAAGGCCCTATTTATAGGTTGACCAAGTCGATGAAAAAGAGAGTCGAGGGCGGCCACACAATTTTGAGTGCGGTCCGCACTCTTTACCTGTATGTGTTCTGAGATTCTGTGATCCGCACAAAAGTGAGGGTGGCTGCAGAAATTTGTGCGGTACGCACAATTTTGTGTGCGGCCGCATATTGGCCTATTCACTACAACTCCAAACTTCAGAGAGTTCACATATTTGGATCTCTAGTTGTGCGCCCGCCGAGTCTTCTTTGCGGTTGCAATCATTATTGTGTGGTCCGCACAATTTTTGTGTTGCCGCACTTTTTCAACACTTGACCAATTCTTCAATCTCTGTCCCTGCAATGCACACTCATTCCTGCAAATCATTTCAAAACCAGTTAGCTCAATAAAAACCCCATCTAAAAAGGAAGAAAATGAAAAATTAAAAGAAACATGGGTTGCCTCCCAATAAGCGCCTGATTTAACATTGTGGCACGAGGCATGTTACCATCAATCACTTGAAATGAATTAACGCCATAACGTGGATATCATCAACCTTGCCAAGATAATGTTTCACCCGGTGATCAATGACTCTAAATACTTCATCATTGTTGTTCTTCAAGTATAATGCTCCAAATGGTGTCACATGCACAACCTAAAATGGGCCACTCCACTTGGACTTCAACTTTTTCAGAAACATCCGTAACTAAGAATTGAACAATAGAACAAGATCACATTCTTAGAACTCCTTGTTCCGGATTTACTTGTCATGGAGGTACTTCATCTTGTCTTGTATAAGGACGAACTTGAATATGCATGGAACCGAAATTCATCAAGATCATTCAACTGTGCCACCCTTAAATTGGCAGCGACATCCCATTCAAGATTAAGCTTCTTCAATGCCCACATAGCTTTGTGCTCAAGTTCAACCGATAGGTGACATGCTTTCCCGAACACTAACCGATACGAAGAGATGGAAATTGGTATTCTGTAAGCCGTCCTATAAGCCCAAAGAGCATCATAAAGTTTCTTCGACCAATCCATTCGGTTGACATTCACGGTCTTTGAAAAAATACTCTTGATCTCCCAATTGGAGACTTCAACTTGCCCGCTTGCTTGAGGATGATAGGGGTTCGACACTTTGTGAGTGACACCATACTTTGTGAGTAAGGTATCAATATCTTTGTTGAAAAAGTGTGATCCCCCATCACTAACAATGGCCCTTGGAGTACCAAACCTTGTGATGATGTTCTTTTTCGAAAATGCCACCACACTCGAGACCGGCACCCGGTGCCTCATCTATCCTCGCATACCAACTTACGACTAAGGGACTCTAGACATATAATGTCATACCTTGGCGATGGGGCCACATTGCAAGAAAATTTGCGAAGCAAAATATAAAACTAAATGGAAAATAACACTGACTAAACATCAATATAAAGCTTGGCCAACAAGGCCGTCATAACTAATACAACTAACAAACCTATAACATATACGTACAAGGACTACAAGCCCAACATATTGCACTAACTGATAGGTTATGTCTACAAGCCTCTACTGATGGATGTACTGTGATCGGAACAGGGCCTCGACCTACCCATAACATATATACATATATACACAAGATGTATACAAAACTCTTGACCCGAAAACTCCGAAGGACGTGGATCTTATCGATAAATGTGCACTCGAGAAACACCTATAGATGAGGTCTACCCGTCTGTCTGAGCTTGCACGCATGAAATGTGGCGTTCCCAGAAAAAGGGATGTCAGTACGAAATAATGTATCGAGTATGTAAGGCAATAAATCACTGAAAGCTTAAACTGCAATGATAATATAATAACTGAAAGTAATTGGGAGTCAAAGATTAACTGGAGATGTACATACCTGCTGATACTGACTCAACTCTCTTAAT
Organism: Nicotiana paniculata; assembly: GCA_005239505.1. Lineage (NCBI taxonomy): Eukaryota > Viridiplantae > Streptophyta > Magnoliopsida > Solanales > Solanaceae > Nicotiana > Nicotiana paniculata. The sequence goes on from MDKI01225453.1 coordinate 56,157, forward strand.
ATAGTAAGTAAAATAAATGTCCGGCTATATAAGGCTCGAAACGTGTAACTGCACTACCGTAGTAGGCTCGCTCCTAGGTGCTCAGCCATACTAGGCTTTATATCTCGGCCATGCTGGACTGGCTCATAGGCGCTCGGCCACAATAGGCTCGGTGTAACTTACCATTTGATTTGAGGTTTCCCAATAGGGGCGCCCACCGATTATAGGTCGATGGTGGTGAAAATACTGTAATATATATAACACACACACACATATATATATATATATATATATATATATATATATATATATATATATATATTGAACAACTTCTATCTTTACTGGAAGAAGACAATACTCAATTGAATATAAAGTCCCGATAAGGGAGAATACTGTAATTTATGAGACTAGGATAATGTACATAAGTTCAAGATACGAACTTCTCTTTATGCCTCGTTATCAAACTCGTGTAATTACGAGATCTTTCCAAAATGAAGGAAGGGCTTAGCCTTAACATACCTGGAGTAGGGAAAAATCCATATGGTATTCTTGAGAAAGATTGCACCGTACTCCCTTAGAATCAAAAAATTCCATTGCTATTAAAATATGGATTCTCGTATAAATTTCCAAATTTCTTGTAACGACCCGACCGTTCGTTCTGTGCAATTTACCCTATTTCTGCATTTGTTATGTATCACTATCTTGTTTTTGATGTGTTGGATCAGTTGGTTTGGGTCCGGAGTAGTTATGGTGAGAGTTTAGACATTCAGCCTTCTAAAGTATCCTAGTAGTTGAGAAAGTCAACTTAGAGTTGACTTATTGGTAAACAACCTCGGAATACGTATTTTATGGCTCGAATAGCTTCGTTAGGTGATTTGGGACTTGAGAGTGTGTTTGAAATATTTTTGTAATGTCCAGAGTAGAATTAGGCTTGAATTGGAGAAAGTTAGTTTTTGGCGATATGCGGTCGGCAGTGGAAAATACGCTATCGAGGTCAGAATGAAATTCCGGAAGTTGGAACGGTTTCGTAATGTCATTTTGTATATGTTTGCAAAATTTCAGGTTAATCGAAAGTGTTTTAGTTGGTTTCGGCGTAGTTGGCAGAATTTAGAAATTCAAAGTTATTAGACTTGAATTTGATGTAAATTTGGTGTTCTCGTGTTGTTTTTGGTTTTTTGAAGGCTCGACTAAGTTTGAATGATGTTATGGGATATGCTGGTATGTTTGGTTGAGGCCCCGAGGGCCTCGAGTGTGTTTCAGATGGTTAAAATACCAACTTTTGGCTTTAATTTTGGGCAGATTGTTGCTGGTGTGAGGTTCTGGTTTCCTTCTATGCGATCACGTAGGGTTAATTGCTGAGGCAGGATTTTTGTTAATCGCGATCGCGTGGAATAGTTTGCGATCGCTTGAGTATGAGTGTTTGGTCAGTGCGATCGTGTGGTCTTGTTTAGATCGCGTAGAGTTAAAGGGGCGCATGGGTGAGTTGAGCTTTGTTATTCGCGATCGCGTGGAATGGTTTGCAATCATGTGGGTTTAAGTCTTGATCAATCGCGATCGTGTGAGGTTGTCTGCGATCGCGTAAGGTATTGATGAGGCAGCAAGTTTGTTCTTCGCGATCGCGTGCCAAAGTTTGCGATCGCAGTGAAGGTATTATTTTAGCTGGACAGAATGTTTAAAAGGCCGGAAGTGCAAATTTGGTTGTTATTTTCTCCATTGTTGCATGCGTACTTGAGAGCTTTTGAAAATGAATTGAAGGGAATCAGGGAAAATCATCTGGAGGTAAGAATTTAAACTTCCTAACACGTTTCTATGTCAATTCTTAAGTGATTAAACCACAAAAATTCTGGAAATTTAACCAAGTTGGGGAAGAAGGGTCCATGAGAAATTTATTTTTCTTTTGAGGATTTGAGTGGGCAATTGTGGTCCGATTTTAGAATTCCTGGTATGCATAGAATCGTGGTAGGGCGAGAATTCTAAGGATGTAAAAATTATTGAATTCCGTGATGTGGGCCCGGGGATCGAGTTTGGCTGAATTTCGAGATTTTTGATTAAATTGATAATTTTCGATTGAGTTGTGTTCCTTGAGTATATATTAATGATGTTGAACTGGTTTTGGCTAGATTCAGAGCAATCGAGAGCCAGTTTTAGGGGCAAAGGCATAGCGGATTAGTGTCGCGGCGCGGTAGAGGTAAGTAATGGTCTTAAATCTTGTCCTAAGGGTATGGAACCTCGGACTGCATTATTTTTTCACTGAATTTGGAATGGTGCACATGTCGGATGATGAATATGTGGTGCGTACTGATTTTTGGATTGGACTAGGTCCTCTCCGCGGCAACTAATGAGTTGCATATTTACTCGAAATCTTATGTTAAATTATTTTCTAAAGATTTGTGAAATAATTGGGCTGTAAGCCGTGTTTTGGGCCTCGTGTCGATCTATTTAGACCCCTTTGAGGGCGTTTTACTGTTGTTTTCCTCACTACCTGTTGATGATTTTACTCATCATCATTGTGCATACTGTTTTATTTGAAACTCAACCTGATTTACACTACATGAGCATTAAATGAAGTTTTTAGGTCGAGTACCCCGTTCTATTACTTCGCCCGAGGGCTTTTTGAGTGGTTCCACCGAGTGTGGCCGAGGGCCAAGAGTGATGGTGAGGTGCTGAGTGATATTAGTGCTTGGGCTGAAGGAGCCCCTCTGGAGTCTGTACACACCCCTAGTGAGTGCACCGAGTGCGAGTGATTTAGTGATTGGGAGGCATGAGTGAATGTGAGGTACTGAATGATTGTGAGGTGCTAAGGGATTGTGAGGCATGTCCAAGGGGCTGATTATGAAACAGTTTTTTTCCCGAAGGGATACTTATGATTTAACTACAGTAATTTGCATACCAAATCCTTGTTTTAAAGTTGTTAAAAATGTGAACTGTTTTAAGGACTTTTGTGAAGTTGATTTCGAAGGCATGCCGATTTCGTGTATCTATGTATACTATTGGAAATAAGGTTGTGTATATTGTGACTTGATGACATTGATTTTTATGTGATTTCTTGCTACTTAGACTTGATTTATTTCCATTACTACTGAGTTGGCGTACTCACATTACTCCCTGCACCTCTGTGTGCAGATTCAGGAGCAGATATCGAGCGTTAGCTTTTATATATATATCGCAGCGGAGCCGGATCGTGGGGATATAGAGGTAGTTGTTCAGCGTTCGCAGCATCTCTGCTTTCCCTTCCTGTTGTATTTAGCTTTGATTCGGAGTTTTATATCATAATACTTTATTTTGGATTAATTCACTAGATATTATTATGAATTGCTTGAAACTTTAATGGAATACGGTAGTCGGCTAGCCTAGTTTCACTATAGGCGCCATCACGACCGGTTAGTATTTGGGGTCGTGACAGTTTGTTATCAGAGCCCTAGGTTACATTAGACTCAACGGTCATGAGCAGGTTTAGTAGAGTCTTGCGTATCGGTACAGAGACATCTGTACTTATCTTCGAGAGGCTGACGAACTTTTAGGAAGCATTCTATCTTTCTTGAACTCTTTCGTGCTGATCTATTGATTCTTGAAACCTGAACTTACGTTGTTTCATTCTCTCACAGATGGTGAGGACACGTTATACCGATTAGTGTGACCAGCGAACAGCCAGACCAGCGAGAGGTCGAGGCCGCGGTCGAGGCCATGGTAGAGGTAGGGGGCCAGCCCGCGCTGCAGTTGGGGAACAAGCTCAGGATCCCCCTATTGATCATGTTGAGGTTCCCGCCGACGGTGTCCCAGCGGGACAGGCTCAGGCACCAGCAGTGCCTATGGTTATTCCGGGTCTTCAGGAGGCCCTATCTATGATATTTTCAGTATGCACCGGTTTGGCTCAGGCCGTTGCCATGTCTTCTTCTGCCACCATAGCTCAAGACGGGGGAGGCAATCAGACTCCAGCTGCCCGGGCACCTGAGCAGGCCGCACAGGGTATTCGGGCACCATGAGCAGCCCCAGCCTAGCCAGCTGCTCTGGTTCAGGATTATGTGGTCCCTGTTATGCCTGAGGACGAGCAGCGCAGCTTGGAGAGGTTCAGCAGACTTCAGCCTCCGACTTTCAGCGGTATATAGGGCGAGGATGCCCAAGGACTTATAGATAGGTGCCAAAGGATACGGTGCACCGTGGGTATTTTGGAGACAAGTGGGGTCTCATTTGTTACATTTTAGTTTGCGGGTGTTGCCTTTACCTGGTGGGAGTCTTTCGAGAGGCGTAGACCGGTTGGTTCAGCACCTCTTACCTTTCAGTAGTTCTCCAGGATCTTTTTGGAGAAGTATGTTCCTCAGTCCCACAGAGAGGAGCAACGTAGGCAGTTTGAGCAGCTGTGCCAGGGAGAGTTATCAGGCACCCAGTACGAGATGATATTTTCCGAGTTGGATAGGCATGCTTCTAAGATTATCCCTACTGATAGGGAGAGGGTGAGGAGGTTTGTAGATGGTCTTTCTTATCAGCTTTGGTTGTTTATGATTCGAGAGAGAGTAACGGGTGCTTCATTCGAGCAGGTTGTTGACATAGCCCGAGATATTGAGTCTGTTTGCCGCTGGGAGCAGGAGGAGAGGAAGGCCAAGAGGCCTCGTGGTTTGGGCAGTTCCAGTGGTGCTCCCTTCAGGGGACAATTTCAGCAGGTAGGGGCCATCCATTCAGGCCTCCTTAGTCAGGCTGCCCAGCTTATAGTGGTGCATCTTCGGGGCAGGGTCCCCGTAGTTCTCAGTCAGGCCGTACTTCATTTGGTGCCCAGCTCAGAGTGCAGCTCGAGCACCTCCAGTTCAGGGTTCATCTATTCAGGAGTCTTCCAGTGGCCGTGCAGGTGCTAGGGGTGTCTATCGTTCCCCACCTCCAGCTCCAGGTGTTTTGAGTACGGAGAGTTCGGGCACGGGTGGAGGTAGTGTCCTTGCGGTTCCGATGGATCTTCTCAGCAGAGGGGCCAGCCCTCGACTTCAGCTCCAGCTACTTCACCACCCGCCCAGGCAGCCAGGGGTGGTGGTCAGTCAGCCAGAGGTCGCCTAGAGGGGGAGGTCGAGCAAGGGGAAGTCAGGCTCGTATGTATGCATTTCCAGCCAGGCCGGATGCTATGGCCTCAAATGCCGTGATTGTAGGTATTGTTTTAGTCTATTTCCGTGATGCCTTGGCTTTATTTGACCCTGGTTCTACATATTTCTATGTTTCTTCATATTTTTCTGGTTTTTTGGATGTGCCCCGTGAGTCTCTAGTCACCTATGTTCATGTGTCGACTCCGGTGGGCGATACTGCTATTGTGGACCGTGTGTATCGGTCGTGCATTATATCTATTGGGGGTCTGGAGACCCGAGTCGACCTACTGTTACTCAGCATGGTCGATTTTGACGTGATATTGTTGGGCATGGATTGGTTATCTCCGTGCCATGTTGTTCTTGATTGTCACGTTAAGACTGCGATGTTAGCTATGCCGGGGTGTCCGAGGGTTGAGTGGAGAGGTTCTTCCGAGTATATACCTAGCAGGGTGATTTCTTACCTGAAGGCTCAGCGCATGGTTGAGAAAGGGTGTTTATCTTAGTTGGCCTTTGTGAGGGATGTCGGTGCTGAGACTCCCGCTATTGATTCAGTTCTTGTGGTCCGTGACTTTTCGGATGTGTTTCTTGCAGACCTGCCAGGCATGCCACCTGACAGGGATATTTATTTTGGTATTGACCTGGTGCCAGGAACTCAGCCTATTTCTATTCCACCATATCGTATGGCGCCAGCGGAGCTAAAGGAATTGAAGGAGTAGCTTCAGGAGCTCCTGGATAAGGGTATATTCTGCCTAGTTACCTTGGGGTGCACCAGTGTTGTTCGTTAAGAAGAAAAATGGGTACATGCGTATGTGTATTGATTATCGGCAATTGAATAGGGTTACGGTGAAGAACCGGTATCCCTTGCCCAGTATTGATGATTTGTTTGACCAGCTTCAGGGAGCCAGAGTATTTTCCAAGATTGATTTGAGTTCTGGGTACCATCAGTTGAGGATTCGGGATTCTGATATCCCGAAGACTACTTTCAGGACTAGGTATGGCCATTATGAGTTCTTGGTTATGTCGTTTGGGCTGACCAATTCCCTAGTTGCATTCATGCAATTGATGAACAACGTGTTTCAGCCTTATCTTGATTCCTTCGTCATTGTGTTCTTTGATGACATCCTGGTTTATTCTCGTAGCCAGGAAGAGCAGGCTCAGCATTTGAGAGTTGTGTTACAGAGATTGAGGGAGGAGAAGCTTTATGCGAAATTCTCCAAGTGTGAGTTTTGGCTGGGATCGGTAGCTTTCTTGGGGCACGCGGTGTCTAGTGAGGGGATTAAGTTTGATCCAAAGAAGATAGAGGCGGTGTAGAGTTGGCCCAGACCGTCCTCAGCTACAGAGATTAGGAGTTTCCTTGGTTTGGCGGGATATTACCGTTGCTTTTTTGAGGGATTCTCTTCTATTGCTTCTCCTTTGACAAGATTGACCCAGAAGGGTGCTCTATTCAGATGGTCTGATGAGTGTGAGGAGAGCTTTCAGAAGCTTAAGTCAGCATTGACTACAACTCCAGTACTAGTTTTGCCTACTGGTTCGGGTTCTTACACAGTTTATTGTGATGCTTACAGAGTTGACTTGGGAGCGGTATTGATGCAGGACGGTAGGGTGATTGCCTACGCGTCCAGAAAGTTGAAGGTGCATGAGAAGAATTATCCAATGCACGATCTTGAGTTAGCTGCCATTGTTCATGCCTTGAAGATTTGGCGGCATTATCTGTATGGAGTGCAGTGTGAGATTTTCACTGATCATCCAAGTTTGCAGTATCTGCTGAGGCAGAAGGACTTGAATTTACGTCAGAGGAGATGGTTAGAGCTCCTCAAGGATTATGACCTCACTATCTTATATCATCCGAGGAAGGCCAATGTAGTGGCTGATGCCTTGAGTCGCAGAGCAGAGAGTTTGGGGAGTTTAGCTTACCTTCCAGTAGTAGAGCGGCCATTAGCAGGTCATTTGGTGAGATTGGATCTATCAGAACCCTCACGGGTGTTGGCTTGTGTAGCCTCCAGGTCTTCTCTTTACGATCAGATTAGATCACGCCACTATGATGATCCACATTTGTTTGTTCTTCAGGACAGGCTACGTCGCGGTGATGCCAGAGATGTGGTTATTGGTGATGATGGGGTCATGAGGATGCAGGGCCGGATTTGCATGCCCAATGTAGATGGACTTCGAGATTTGATTCTTGCAGAGGCTCATAATTCGCGGTATTCCATCCATCCGGGTGCCGCAAAGATGTATCACGATTTGAGGCAGCATTATTGGTAGAGTAGAATGAAGAAGGATGTTGTGGAGTTTGTGGCTCGGTGTCTCAACTTTCAGTAGGTCAAGTATGAGCAGCAGAGACCGGGTGGATTTCTTCAGAGGTTTGATATTCCGGAGTGGAAGTGGGAGCGGATCGCCATGGACTTCGTAGTTGGACTCCCGTGGACTTCGAGGAGGTTTGATGCTATATGGGTTATTGTGGATCGGCTGACCAAGTCCGCGCACTTTATTCCTGTTGGTACTACGTATTCATCGGAGAGGTTAGCTGAGATTTATATCAGGGAGATTGTCCGTTTGCATAGGGTTCTAGTTTCTATCATATTTGAAAGAGGCACTCAGTTCACATCCCAGTTTTGGAGAGCCGTGCAGAGAGAGTTGAGTACTCAGGTTGAGTTGAGCACAGCATTTCATCCTCAGATAGACGTGCAGTCGGAGCGTACCATTCAAATTTTGGAGGACATGTTGTGTGCTTGTGTGATTGACTTTGGTGGTTCATGGGATCAGTTTCTGCCACTAGCGGATTTTGCATATAATAACAGCTATCAGTCGAGTATTCAGATGGCTCTGTATGAGGCCTTGTATGGTAGGAGGTGTAGATCTCCGGTTGGTTGGTTTGAGTCGGGCGAGGCTAGACTATTGGGGACAGACTTGGTTCAGGATGCTTTGAGTAAAGACAAAGTTGATTTAGGAGCGGCTTCGCACGGTGCAGTCTAGGCAGAAGATTTATGCGGACCGGAAGGTCCGAGATGTGTCTTTCATGGTTGGGGATAAGGTGTTGCTGAAGGTATCACCCATGAAGGGTGTTATGAGATTCAGGAAGACAGAAAAGCCGAGTCCCAGGTTCATTGGGCCATATGAGGTACTTCAGAGGATTGGGGAGGTGGCTTATAGGCTTGCTATGCCTCCCAGTTTATCGAGTATTCATCCAGTATTCTATGTTTCGATGCACCGGAAGTATGTTGGTGACCCTTCCCATGTTTTTGACTTCAGTACGGTTCAGCTCGAGGGTGGTATGTCATATGAGGTAGAGCCAGTGGCTATTTTGGGTCGTCAGGTCAGGAAGCTGAGATTTAAGGATATAACTTCAGTGAAGGTTCAGCGGAGAGGGCAGCCGGTGGAGGATGCCACCTGGGAGACCAAGAAGGAGATGCATGACAGATATCCTCACTTATTCGAGGCTCCAGGTATGTTTCTAGACCCGTTCGAGGACGAACATTTTTTTAAGAAGGGGAGGATGTAACGACCCGACCGGTCGTTCCGTGAGATTTACCCCCATTACCCCTATTCTGCATTGTTATGTATCGCTATCTTGTTTTTGATGTGTTGGATCAGTTGGTTTGGGTCCGGAGTAGTTATGGTGAGAGTTTAGACATTTAGACTTTTAAAGTAGCCTAATAGTTGAGAAAGTTAACTGAAAGTTGACTTATTGGTAAACGACCTCTGAATGTGGATTTTGTGGCCCGAATAACTTCGTTAGGTGATTTGGGACTTGGGAGTGTGTTCGGAATATTTTTGTGATGTCCGGAGTAGAATTAGGCTTGAATTGGCGAAAGTTAGTTTTTGGCGATTTCCGGTCGCAGTGGAAAATAGGCTATCGAGGTCAGAATGGAATTTCGGAAGTTGGAACGGTTTCATTATATCATTTTGGATATGTCTGCAAAATTTCAAGTTAATCAGAGGTGTTTTGGTTGGTTTCGGCGTAGTTGGCGAAATATAAAAGTTTCAAAGTTCTTAGGCTTGAATATGATGTAAATTTGGTGTTCTCGTGTTGTTTTTGGTGTTTCGAAGACTCGACTAAGTTTGAATGATGTTATTGGATATGTTCGCATGTTTGGATGAGGGCCAGAGGGCCTCGGGTGTGTTTCAGATGGTTAACAGACCAACTTTTGGCTTGAATCTGGGCAGATTGCTGCTGGTGTAAGGTTCTGGTTTCCTTCTACGCGATCGTGTGAGGATGTTTGCGATCGCGTAGGGTTAATTGGTGGGGCAGGATTGTTGTTAATCGCGATCGCGTGGAATGGCTTTCGATCGCGTGAGTATAAATGTTTGGTCAGTGCTATCGCGTGGTCTTGTTTGCGATCGCGTAGAGTTATAGGGGCGCGTGGGTGAGTTGAGCTTTGTTCTTCGCGATCGCGTGTAATGGTTTGTGATCGCGTGGGTTTAAGTCTTGATGAATCGCGATCGCGTGAGATTATCGGTGATCGCGTAAGGTAAATTGATGGGGCAACAAGTTTGTTCTTCGCGATCACATGCCAAAGTTTGCGATCGCAGTGAAGAAATTATTTTACCTGGGAAGAATGTTTAAAAGTCCAGAAGTGCGAATTTGGTTGTTATTTTCTCCATTGTTGCATGAGGAATTGAGAGCTTTTGAAAGAGAATTGATTGAAGGGAAATCAAGGGAAATCATCTGGAGGTAAGAATTTCAACTTCTTAACACGTTTCTATGTCAATTCTTAAGTGATTAAACCACAAGAATTCTTGAAATTTAACCAAGTTGGGGAAGAAGGGTCCATGAGAAATTTATTTTCCTTTGTAGGATTTGAGTGGGCAATTGTGGTCCGATTTTGGTATTCTTGGTATGCATAGAATCGTGGGAGGACGAGATTCTAAGGATGTAAAAATTATTGAATTCATAGATGTGGGCTCAGGGCTCGGGTTTGGCCGAATTTCGAGATTTTTGATTAAATTGATAATTTTCTATTGGGTTGTGTTCCTTGAGTATATATTAATGCTGTTGAACTGGTTTTGGATAGATTCGGAGCAACCGAGATCAAATTTGAGGGGAAAAGGCATAGCGGACTAGTGTCGCGGCCCGGTAGAGGTAAGTAATGGTCTTAAATCTTGTCCTAAGGGTATGGAACCCCGGACTGCACTATTTTTTCACTGAATTTGGAATGGCGCACATGTCAGATGAAGAATATATGCCGGGTACCAATTATTGGATTGGATTAGGTCCTCTCCACGTAAACTAATGAGTTGCATATTTACTAGAAATGTTATGTTAAATTATGTTCTAAGGATTTGTGAAATAATTGGGCTGTAAGCCGTGTTTGGGGCCTCGTGCCGATCTGTTTAGACCCCTTTGAGGGCGTTTTACTGCTGTTTTCCTCACTACATGTTGATGATTTTACTCAGCATCATTGTGCATACTGTTTTATTTGAAACTCAACCTGAAATACACTACATGAACATTAAATGATGTTTTCGAGTCGAGTACCCCGTTCTATTACTTCGCCCGACGGGCTTTTCGTGTGGTTCCACCGAGTGTGGCCGACGGCCAAGAGTGATGGTGAGGTTCTGCGTGATATTAGCGCTTGGGCTGAAGGAGCCCCTCCGGAGTGTGAGCGCACCGAGATTGAGTGATTGGGAGGCATAAGTGGCTGTGAGGTGCTGAGTGATTGTGAAGTGCTGAGGGATTGTGAGGCATGCCCGAGGGGCTGATTATGAAACATGTTTTTTCCCGAAGGGCTGCTTATGATTTTAATACTTTCATTTGCATACCAAATCCTTGTTTTAAAGTTGTTAAATATGTGCATTTTTTTACGGACTTTTCTGAAGTTGATTTCTAAGGCATGACGATTTTGTATATCTATGTATACTATTGGAAAGTAAGGTTGTGTATATTGTGACTTGATGACATTGATTTTTATGTGATTCCTTGCTACTTAGACTTGATTTATTTCCATTACTACTGAGTTGGCGTACTCGCATTACTCCCTGCACCTCTGTGTGCAGATTTAGGAGCAGATATCGAGCGTTAGCTTTTATATATATATCGCAGCGGAGCCGGATCGTGGGGATATAAAGGTAGTTGTTCAGCGTTCGCAGCATCTCTGCTTTCCCTTACTGTTTTATTTAGCTTTGATTCGGTGTTTTGTATCATAATACTTTATTTTGGCTTAATTCACTAGATGCTCATGACATGTTGGCTCCGAGGTTTGGGGATCGCAGTACTGTATATAAAATTTGCCTATTATATTAAGAACTTTCTGTATATTTTTATGAATTGCTTGAAACTTAAATGGAATTTTCAAAAGAAATGTGAACACGCGGTAGTCGGCTAGCCTAGCTCCACGATAGGCGCCATCACGACCGGTTAGGATTTGGGGTCGTGACACCTTCGTTCTTGGATTTTCCTTTCTGTATATTTCCCTTACCAAATGAATTATCCACAAATCCTTAATTACATGATTAATTTCCCATTAAACCAATAATTAACAAATTACCCACGTAATTAAGAATTATCTCAAACTACTTAAAATACCACTCATTTTTAATACACCTTATACATCATACTATCATGGTCATATGACACCTTGTATGGCACAAGTTCATAAATGCGGGGTATTATAGCTTGGACTGTATTTTATTCCTAATTGCCAATCTTCGACGAAACTCATTCTCTTCTATTTGCTTACCCTCTCTCCTTCACGAGTTTATCACGTGTTTGAAATAGCATAATGCTTATAATCTCAAAATAACCTCATTCCTGAACTTACGTTGATTAACTTACAATGAAACTTTATTGTATGAAAATGCGAGATGTAGCATCCTTCCCCTTTGAAACAATTGTCCTCGAATGTTTATTCTTAGAGACTTTAGGAAAGTTTTACCAGAGTCTCTTCTGTACACTAGATTAAAACCAACTTGTACGCAGCTAGAAAACATACTATACATGCCACATATGGCCAATGTCTACAAATAGCTACACTTGGCCTCACACAGGTGTCCATTATGTATTCTGAAAGTAAAAAAATAAGAGCTTACGTGTTGACCTACTGACATGAATAGAGTTGTGCTGAGGTATCCCACCTCGAGCCATCTTCAGTTTGAAATAGGTGGGGGTATTTAGACTTTATTTCTTCCTCCTCTTCCCACGTCATCTCTTCCACATTCTTTCTTATCCAAATAACTTTCACGGAGGCTACCTCCTTATTCCGTAGCTTGCGGATTTGTTGGTCTAGGATGGCTACCGGAATTTCCTTGTATGAAAATTCCTCCATAATCTGTAAATCATCCGTGGGCACCACTCGAGAAGGATCGCCAATGCATTTCCGTAGCATAGATACGTGAAAAACCGGATGGACAGACTCCAATTCTGTGGGCAATTCAACTTATAAGCTACTTAGCCCACTCTCCAAATGATCCTATAAGGCCCAATATATCGTGGGCCAGGCTTGCCTTTCTTGCCAAACCTCATCACGCCCTTCATAGGTGACTTCTTGAAGAATGCCCAATCATTAACCCTGAACTCTAAGTCTCGTCAGCGTATGTTAGAATATGACTTATGACGACTCTGGGCTGTCAACAGTCGCTCCTAGATAAGCTTTACTTTTTCTATGTCCTGCTGAACTAGGTTTGGCCCATGTAACCCAGATTCTCCAACATCATACAACCCTATATGAGATTGCACCTACGTCCGTACAAAGCCTCGTACCGAGCCATATGGATACTGGAGTGGTAACTATTATTATATGCAAACTCGATAAGAGGTATATGTTCATCCCAACTTCTTTTAAAATCTAACACACATGCTCGAAACATATCCACGAGCGTCTAAATTATGCACTCGGCTTGTCCATCAGTCTGTGGATGAAAAGATGTGCTGAGATTCACTTGAGTCCCTAGACCTCTCTGAAATGACCTCCAAAAATGTGCTGTAAACTAGGGTCCACGGTCAGATATAATAGATACTGGTATTCCGTGATATATAACTTTGCATAATCTTCTGCTCTATATGTATATCTGACCGATAGGAAATTAGCTAATTTCGTGAGCCTATCAATAATCACCCATATGGAATTGAACTTACGATGAGAACGACGTAAACCCATGAAAAAGTCCATGTTTATCGCCTCCCATGTCCACGTCGGGATCCCTATAGCTTGCATTAGCCTTTCGGGTTTCTGGTGCTCTACCTTCACCTGCTGGCAACTAGGACACCGGGCGACAAACTCAGCAATATTCTTCTTCATATCGTTCCACCAGTACGTATCCTTCATGTCATGGTACATCTTCGTCGTCCCAGGATGAATGGAGTACCACGAAGAATGTGCTTCTCACATAATCCTGTCTCGTAGCCCCGCTACATATAGAACACAAAGATGACCCCTATATCTAGGAACCTCATCTTCCTTCAGCTCTAACAACGACTTCTTCTGTTGTGGAACTCGCTCTCTCAACTCGACCAACTCTGGGTCCTCGTACTGCCTCTCCTTTACTTCAGCTATGAGAGATGATTTTGTAGTATTTTGGAGTACAACTCCACTATCACCAGAGTCTACTAACTGAACCCCCAAATAAGCCAATTGATGAATCTTTCTAGTTAATTGTCTTTTCTCGGACTCTACATATGCTAAGCTACCCATAGATCAACGACTTAAGGCATCTGCTATAACATTAGCTTTTCCGGGGTGGTAGAGAATGATAACATCGTAAACTTTAAATAACTCAAGCCATCGCCTCTGTCACAAATTCAACTCTGTTTTCTTGAACATATATTGCAAGCTTTTATGATCTGTGAATATATCAACATAAACAACATATAAATAATGTTGCCATATCTTCAGAGCAAGGACAACTGCAGCTAACTCGAGGTCGTGGGTCGGACAATTCTGAGTGCTTCCTTAACTGCCTTGAAGCATACACAATTACCTTCCCATTTTGCATGAAGACACATCCTAACGCAACACCTGAGGCATCACAATACATGGAATAACCATTTGGACCCTTTGGAATTGTTAGAACTAGCGCTGAGGTCAACCTGTTCTTATGTTCTTGGAAATTCTGCTCGCAAGCCTCTGTCCACTGAAACTTAGTTGCTTTCTGCGTCAACTTTGTCAATGGCGCCGAAGGGAAAAAACCCTCTACGAACCACTAGTAGTATCCTTCTAAGCCTAGAAAGCTACGAACCTCTGTCGGAGTGGTAGGTAGGCCAGGATTTCACAGCCTCAATTTTTCTTGAGTATCTACCTTAATACCTCAATCGGTTACAATATGCCCCAAGAATGCTATAGACTTCAACCAGAATTCACATTTAGAAAACTTAGCATATAATTTACTATCACGGAAGGTTTGGAGTACTGCTCACAGGTTGTCCACATGCCCATCCTCTGAACATGAATAAACCAGAATATCATCAATAAATACTATCACGAACATATCTAAAAATGGCCGGAATACGCTATTCATCAAGTCCATGAATACAGTAGGTGCATTCGTCAACATGAAAGACATGACAAGGAACTTGAAGTGGCCATATCGGGTCCTAAAGGCTGTCTTGGGAATATCTTTCTCCCTAACTCTGACCTAGTGGTGCCCCAACCTCAAATCTATCTTTAAAAAGCATCTATCTTCCTGTGACTAATCAAACAAGTCATCTATCCTTGGAAGTGAATACTTATTCTTAGTAGTTTCCTTGTTCAGCTGCCTATAATAGATACACATCCTCAATGAGCCGTCTTTCTTCCGCATAAACAGTAGCGGTGAACCCCAAAGTGAGGTACTGGGCATGAAGAAACTTTCTCCAGCAAATATTTAGCTGCTCCTTCAACTCCTTCAATTCGGGATGTGCCATTCTATACGGAGGGATGGATATTGGTTGAGTTCCCGGAAGAAAATTGATGCCAAAATCAACCTCTCGCTCTGGAGGAATACTTGGAAGTTCATCAGGAAATACATCTGCATACTCTTTGACTGCTGGAATAGATTGAAGTGTAGGTATCTCGACATCTGCATCTCTAACTCGCACAATATGATAAATGCACCCTTTTGCGATCATTTTCCTCGCCTTCAGATAAGAAATAGACCTACCTTTGGGTGTTGCTATATTACCTACCCATTCAAGGACTCGCTCACCAGGAAAATGAAATTTTGCTGTCTTTGCTCGATAATCAACTGCGGCATAGCAAGCTGCCAACCAATCCATGCCTATGATAGCATCAAAATCCAACATCTCTAGCTCAAATAGGCCGTCTGAGGTCAGACGACCACAAACTATCACCGTACTACCTCGGTAAACCTGTCTAGAAATAATCGATTCTCTGATCGGTATAGATACCACAAAAGAATCACTTAGTATTTCAGGCACTATACCAAACTTCCCCATGAAAAATGGGGTAATAAACGATAAAGTAGATCCCGTGTCTATCAAGGCATAAGCATTGTGAGAGAAAATGGTCAACAAACCTGTCACAAAGTCTGAGGAAGACTCCTAGTCATGTCGACCCGCTAAAGCATATGTATTGTTCTAGTCACCACCTGAACTGGAACCTCTACCTCTGCCTCGTCCTCTACCAGCCGAAGACTATGACTCACGCCTTGAAGGATATATAGATATAGATGATCATATAGCTATATTTGCTGGTTGTGCCATACCCCTAGAATCTCTATTTAGGCAATCTCGTGTCATCATATGCCCCGGACGTCCACATATATAACATGCATCAGAACCGGCTCGACATTGGCCCAAGTGTCCTCTATCACAGATATCACATCGATGTAGAAATGACCATGTCGGCCCTGAACTTCGCTGTCGCTGCAAACCCAATGCATGTGAGCTCTCACCTGGTCCCGATTGAGTATATCGGTCATACCTGTAACCCTGTAACTGAGGTGGCGGAGTCCTAGGTGGCCGTTCGAAGTACTGGGGCCTATAACTACCTTGAGACTGCTCTTGAGACTTTTCAAATCTCATCCTCTTACGCTGTCTTGACTCAGTCCTCTCTATACCCTTCTGCCGACGCCTACCACTTTCTATATTCTAGGTGAATGCCTGAATTCGGGAGATATCTATACTATCCTACAATGCAGCAGTGGCACATGCCTCAGTCAACTCTAGGGCCAACCCTGCTATAAACTTGTGAATCCTGTCCCGCATAGTAGCAACTACTGATGGTGCATATCTGGCCAATGAGTCACAACAAAGACTATACTCTCAAACACTCATATTGCCCTGCTTGAGGTCTAGAAACTGATAGACTCAAGCCTGTTTGATCTCCCGCGGTAAGTATTGGTCAAGGAAGGCATCCGAAAAGTTCTCCCAAATAGCTAGAGGTGCATCACGTCCCTTGGACCTCTCTCATCCCTCATACCACAAAAGATGGTTATATCTCGGAGTCGAAAAGCTGCTAGCTCAACTGCCTCTTTCTCCGTGGCATGCATAACCCGAAAGGTCCTGTGAACCTGATCTATGAAATCCTACAGGTCCTCCCTCTGATCTATCCCCGTGAACTCTGGGGGACTCAAAACAATAAACTCTCGGACCCTTGAACTCCCATACTCCTCATAAAATCCTGCACTAGCGGGTTCCCTAGCTTGTTGCTGGGTAGCTACCAACTATGTCAACAAATGCACAGCACTCCTTAAGTCTGATCTGATTGAAGCGGAGGGGGAACTGGATGTACAGTCTCTCTAGGAATCTCCTCAGGTGGTGGAGGAGCCGGTAATTGCTGAGTAGGGGTCTCTCCCTGGGCATCCGGTTGGGCCCCATCTACTGGTGGTACCCTGCTAGTTCCCTCACCTACTGGTGTATCTCTCCTCTCTCTAGCCATAGTCTTCCTAGTCACCATCATATGTGCATACAAATGCCAACACGTAAATTTAACTCAAATTTCCTATAACTCAGTTCTATAGCACGATTTAGATTTGAAAGAAGGGTGACCAACTCCTAAATACCCTGTAGTCCCCTGATTATATAATGTGGTACAGAACACATCTATAGACAAGACCCTACTAGACACATCTTGTAGACTTCCTAGGACAAAACTGCTTTGATACCACTTTTGTCACGCCCCGAGACTGGGGGCGAGACCGGCACTTGGTGTCTCATCTATCGTTTCGTACCAACTTGCGACTAATGGAACCTGGACATATAATGTCATAATTTTGCCATGGGGCCACATTGCAAGACAACCTCCAAAGCAAAATATAAAATTGAACAGAAACTAACGCTGACTAAACATCAATATAAAGCTAGGACGACAAGGCCTTCATAACTACTACATCTGACAAACCAACAACATATACATACAAGGCCTACAAGGCCAACATACTGCATTAACTGATAGGTTATGTCTACAAGCCTTTGCTGATGGATGTACTGTGATCGGAACAGGGCCCCGACCTACTCATAACATATATACATATATACACAAGATGTATACAAAACTCTTGACCCGGCAACTCCGAAGGATGTGGATCTTACCGATAAAGCTAAACTCGGGAAACACCTACTGAAGAGGTCTATTCGTCTGTATGTCTGAACCTACATGCATGAACTGCAGCATCCCTAGAAAAAGGGACGTCAGTACGAAATAATGTACTGAGAATGTAAAGCAATAAAATAACTGAAAGCTAAAATTGAACTGAAAATATAAGAACTCAACGTAATTGGGATTCAAAGATGATCCGGAGATGTACTTACCTACTAATACTGACTCAACTCTCTTAATATAGTAAGTAAAATAAATGTTCGGCTCTATAAGGCTCGGAACTTGTAACTGCTCTACCGTAGTAGGCTCGCTCATAGGTATTCGTCCATACTAGGCTCCGTATCTCGGCTATGCTGGGCTTGCTCATAGGAACTCGGCCATAGTAGGCTCGATATTTAACTTACCATCTGATCAGAGGTTGCTCAATCGAGGCCTGTCCACTGATTATAGCTCAATGGTGGTGAAAATACTGTAATACTCTCTCTCTCTCTCTCTCTCTCTCTATATATATATATATATATATATATATATATATATATATATATATAGAACCTCTTCTCTCTTAACTGGAAGAAGACAATACTCAATTGAGTATAAAGTCTCGATAAGGGAGAATACTGTAATTTATGAGACTAGGATAATGTACATAAGTTCAGGAATATGAACTTCTCTTTATGCCTCGTTATCAAACTCATTTAATTACGAGATCATGCCAAAATACAGGAAGCGCTTAGCCTTAATATACCTGGAGTAGGAAAAAATCCATATGATATTCTTGAGAAAGATTGCACTTTACTCCCTCAGAATCACAAAATCCTGTTGCCATTATAATATGGAGTCTCTTATGAATTTCCTAATTCGCCCACCTTCTTTCTTGGCTATTCCTTTCTGTATATCTCCCTTAACAAATGAATTTTGATATTAATGCAAGATAAGTTTAGAGATTACTAATATGACTTCCCTTCGACGTATTTACAATGAATGTCTTAGAATATTATCCATGTGTCCTCTTAATTGATTGTCTAAAGTCAAGAGTCATTATCAAATCTTCCTCCACTTGCTGCCACGTTGGGGGCTTTGTCCCCACCTACAATTATCCACAAATTCTTAATTACATGGTTAATTTCCCATTAAATCAATAATTAACCAATTATTCACGTAATTAAGAATTATCTCAAACTACTTAAAATACAACTAATTTTTAATAAACCTTATACATCATACTATCATGGTCATATGGAACTAGTTTGTAAATACGAGGTATTATAACTTGGACTGTATTTTATTTCAAATTGCCAAACTTCGATGAAACTCATTTTCTTTTATTTGCTTACACTATCTCCTTCACGAGTTTACTCATCACATGTTTGAAATAGCATAATGATTATAATCCCAAAATAACCTCATTCTCGAACTTATGTTGATTAACTTACGATGAAACTTTAACGTATGAAAACGCGAGAGTCCCGCCATACCAAACAATCTAAATCATACTAACCAAACAAGCAACTTCGAAGCAAATGGAGCGCACCAACATCTTCCGCTGAGTTGATAGCCTACTTGGAGGGCTCTCGACCTGTCTATCGGGACCTGCGGGCATGAAACGCAGCGTCCCCAGGAAAAAGGGACGTCAGTACGAATAATGCACCGAGTATGTAAGGCACATAATGTACATAAGAGACATGGAAGAAATATAGAGTACATGACTAAACCTGTAAGTCCGAATAACTTTGTAAATCATAAATCACTTTTAGCAGCATTCATATGCATATGAATGTCATGTCGTGCATAGGTATATATTTCATAACATCACCATCCTCTGAGGGCATCCCATCATATCATATCGGCCATTGTGGGCAAAATCATCATCGTATACCAG